>JAGDQP010002908.1:2432-27240 GCA_022664845.1 Lepisma saccharinum
AACAGATTTTTTCGAGGAATGAGATGAAACCGTAGTAGTTTCAGAACGTGCTCCAGAGGCGAAGTTCCTTGGACCACTCAGAATATCTAGCATAGTATCCATTTGCTCTGAGGAATCTTGACGTACTAGATGGCGATTTAGATCTGCTGAAACTCCGTACTTGGATGCATTACATGGACATTGTGCCTTCTTCTCTTTACTTGTCGACGTTCTACTCATTCCGATTCGAGATTTTCGTGAACTACCACTTAGATCATTTTTCAATTTAGATCTTGCGAGAGCAAGATTTTTCTTGGATTTTTTATCAACTCCTGCTGAGTGTGATCGACAGCATACCTCCTCTTTCACTGGTTCTTTAGCACCTGATTTCATACAACAAATATCCTTTTTCTCTGAACTTTCAAACCTTTTCCGTCTCTTGGACCAACTTTCTTCTTTTATATCTGGCAAAACTAACTTCAGTGGTCTTCTCGTAAATATTTCATTCATTTTATTTTGTAAGTCCTCTTTCCCTGACCTTATATTTTTCATCTGGCTGTGCAAAACTGCTGTCATGTTTTCCAATTGGCTAGTGATATCAGATAACACAGTTTTGGCATCTGTTGTGAGGTTTGGTTTTTCTCTGAACTTCCGTTCTTTGGCCATCATGTTTACATTCAAACAGAGTTCTTTACTGGTTTTCGCTCGGCAACCAAATCAAATTTTCGTTGATGTTTTTGCTCAATTCAGGAGCACATATATATATATGTATTTGTTAAATTCTCGCTCTATTCAAACGATTTGCTGCTACTACTGCTGATGCTATACTTTTCGTTTTCGAAGGTCACTGTTCAAATGAAATACATACATGTTCTGGTTAGTGGATTGAAGTACAAGTTTTTCTACAGAAGAAGCATGGAGAATTATACCGCTACTTCATTTGTCACAAAATTGATAGGCTACTAAATAAGAACAATTTTTCTTTGCTTCCACGGAGATAGTGTTTAGAATCATGTTTGTGTTAAGTATGTTATAAATAACAAAAAATTTGATCTAAAAATTGTCATTTTCCTAAACGTAACATATTTTTTTGAAAGATTTAAGTATTGTCTTCTGTTTATAAGTATTTCTTTATTGTTGTCTGTTACTATGGACAAATTAAGTTTTTCTATCGCGGACTGTAACGTAGAACGCATTTTTGCAGATACTTTGAACAAAATGTCAAACGTTTGAAATCTTTGTTCCTTCCTTTTTTCTGGATGTATCGGCTTTCGATGTATCTGTAATGCGTGTTTATTTTACACTTTAAAAGATCTGATGGACTTTAGAGTTTAGATACCCTGCAGTCGCAGGTGAAACAATGACCTGAATAAATCTAACCTAACCTAAAATGAAAACAAAATACGAACATCTAAAACGAGTTCAATTACTTTTAGCTAACTTTAAAACTACTTAACCTTGTGTATCGTTACTACTTGAACAAAACTGTTGGAGTATCTAAAGTCCATCCGCAGCCATCTTTCGATAACATCTATGTTCGCATATCCCGGTTTCCGCATTTCGTTGTTCGCGAACCCCTTCTAGACCGATTGCGTTTAATCGATGTACACCAAATTTTGCATAGTGATAGTAGTTGAATCAGTAAATAACATAAACTATCTTTTATTTTGATCATAGATTGATTTTCGTCATAGCAATATTTTAACAAAAGAAAAACATTTTGATGCAATTATATAAGAACGGATAGACGCATTCTGTCTCAATTTGGTGTGTTGATAGAGCGGATACTTCTACACGTTTTTCCCTCACTTCAAAGTTCTGCTTATTCCCATTCTATAGTAATGAGATTCAATTATTAAAATTTGTACTGATAGTTATGAGAAACCCAATGTGCTTTCAACTTGGTTTAATTGTATAGGTCTGTTCCGTTAAAGACTGTAGGTCAGTGGGTGAAAAGCTCGCCCTTCCCCTGGGGGGACTGAGATTTTGCGTGTTTATTTACGTAACATCGTTGCGTTTATTTACTATCGTTACCTCATTATAAAAACATTTATTGGCCAATCAAAATTTATATCCATCAGTCCGAAATAAAGATATGACGTCAAAAGTCAACAGAATATGGTGTTTTTTTGTTTTTTTTTAATTCTTATAGAATGTTGATCAGTAGATGTAAAACAAGTATTCGGGGGTCACTGAGATATTGCATGTTTATTAAGTATGGTCACCTTATTACAAAACCACTTGTTGGACAATTGAAACGTGTATCCATCAGGCCGAAATAGCCCTATGACGTCAAAAATCATCAGAATATTAACCGTTTTCCTAACTCTTGGAGAATGTGGACCAGTGGATGTAAAATCAAACCCCGAGGAAGGACTAAGACTTTGCATGTTTGTTAAGTATGGCTACCTCATTACAAACTCAGTTGTTGATCAATCGAAATCTGTATCTGTCAGGTCAAAATAGCCCTATGACATCGTCAGTAACCAGAATATGGTGGCTTTTGTAACTATTAATTGTGTTAACCGATTTTGACTTTTTTTTAAAAAAAATATGTTCTTTTTGGGCGGTAAAGTCACTGAAAGCAATAAACTGTAAGTACCTACTGTTTATTAAATAAGGTGGCCAAATATTGCCGCATATCGTCAAGGATTTTCTTAATTGTATTTACATGATGACTGCAGCCAAAACTGAAAGGTAGACGTTCCCAAGCTTAAACACAATTCTCTTCCTGGCTGGAACACTCAACTTGACCATAGATGAACACGCTGTTTAGTACCAACTGCTTCTGTTTGCACAATTACCGGAAACCAATGCAAAATGTTTGAATTTGAAAATGTATTGTTAACTTCTTAACATGAAATTCATTACCAGTACTACTTCGACGCCTTTTAAATTTCAGTATTTTATGACCTTTAGGCATCTCATGCGCATGCCAGGATAGAGTGGGGAAGAGAATGTTGGAAGGTAGTCGAGCAGGGCCTAGTATATAGATAGCATTCCGGCACTAGCTTGGTGTGACTGGGGAGAAAATTCTGGAAAAAGTTCAGTCGGAATGGACAGCTTCCCAGTATCTTCCAACTGTTTAGCCAACGCTCTACCAACTGAGCAACGGCCGCTCGGTACGACGCCTTTTGAAAACTGTTTCTAAAGAAAGTTGTTTACTTTCTACTCTCCTTTTCTTGGTTCGCTGTATATTAGAAGCAGCGTCATGATCAATGTTAAATTATGTTTTCTCTGGAATGACGATTCCATGAGCAGAATGTTCCCAATGTAATTTCTTTAGTTAAAGCAAAATTGTTCCAGCAAAAATAGATTGTAATGGGTGAATATGTTGTTACAGTCGAAGGATTACTCTACTGGTTCCGTACATTGCAGTTTCCATTGAAGAATGTGCGAATACAAATCAGTGATGAGACGATTGAGAAGGGTTAAAGAATAAGTTTTGAGACATCTGTCAGAAGCAAACTATCATTCCGAAAATAAATGCTTCGGCATTTTCTACATACCATTTTGGTACTGCATAACACAGATCCTGGGAGAAACTAGGCATCTATACTACTTTTGCGAATGCTATTAACCGTTGTTCATCTTTTGTCAATAAAGGAGTTTAAAAATTTGAACAATGTACTTGTGTTATTCGTGGAATTCTCTTAGAAAACTTGCGCTTTTGTTGTTCATCTGATGCCTGCAGAATTGTTCTGTTCAACTATTATGTGTCGCTTCAGTATTCGTGCAGATTCTTCAACACGAGAAATATAGGAGAATCTAGATATAAATTAATCCTGTACAACTTTCATCTTTGACATTGACATTGGATACACTAATTTGTCGTGTTGTCTAGCAAGGAAGCAAATTGAAGCTGGTTTTCAAAAACCATTTCAAAATTTTTAAGTTTAATCTCATAATTTTCGTTGTAATGTTCTGGACTACTCACTAACAAATACTACAAGTTAGTATCTAAGAGAAATCAGATCCACGTTGTCTTTTGTATTTTTTCCTTCCTTATATATTCCCATAATTTGTCAAAGTCTTTTCCATGTTCAGTAACCATAGTTCTAACAGATAAACTTTTTTCCAGTTTTTGTTGTGAAGGCTATCAGATATGACTTTCTGCATGACTCATGATACCTTGGTTCAGCTGAATAAGATCGATTCCGCGCACTCGAAGCAGTACTTTTTCATCTTGTCTAGATTCAGAAGCTTTTTTATTGATTTTTTTTTCGCACTTTTTCGTCAAACACTGAGCGAGTTCCTGTCTGTCTTATTCTTAAGTAGAACCTTTCCCTCTTACAAGATGGTCACCAACATTATTTAGGTTTTCTTTCTATTTCTCTGTGATGTCTGTGTTTGTTTGATTCTCAGATGAGGAAGATTCGTTTAACTTCCTGAAACTCTTGTGGGTAGTCTGTGAAAGCCTGGTAACTATAATTATATCAATTGTTCATGATCAAAGTCAAGAGGAATATTGAAATGATCCGCGCGTATAAACATGTGCTGGACACACTCACAACTTAAACAGGTAGTGGAATGTGTAATACAATGTGTAATGTGTAATACAATACAAGGTTTAGATGGAGACGAGTTGACCACCCGATCGAGAGCTAGTGATGCCTCTTGCCCTGATGTCTGGCTTTTTATAACGATGATTTGGTTGTGGTCCTCCAAGTCCCTCCTCTTGCGACTCCAACACCATCTTCTGTTTTGTTGTTGAGTTTGTTGTCGTCTGCTTGATGTGGGCATTCACGTTATACATGTTTGATTACATTGTATTACGCATTCCACTATCTGTTCATGTTGTGAGTGTGTCCAGCACGTGTTTATTATACGCGCGGATCATTTCAATACCGTTTCATATGTCAATAAACCGGTTAGATTCGTACATTCTTGTTACAATTGCATTAGTATTACAAATCTTCAGAAGGTACAGTACAATTCATATTTTCACTGTCACACTCATTATCACTGACACCGATTTCAATGCCTTTTTTTTAACGAATGCATCATTTGATCCATTATTCATAAGTTAGAAAGAAAAATAAATCTTCCAAAAGGCTTACTGGAGTACACACGAAAAATTATGATAAATCTTTGTTGAAAAAAAAATAATAATATTTAATAATTCACTCAAGTCAAGACAGCCGATTTTGTCAATAATACAAAACAATAAATGTCACATGTAATGAAATAGTAGTACCCCTCGAGCTCACGTTACGTTCGATTTATTGCTTTCAGTGACTGCCACCCCCCCCAAAAACTTATAACTAAAAGAACAAAACGTCGAAATCGATTAACCCACTTAATAGATACAAAAGCCACCATATTCTGGTTACTGATGATGTAATATGGCTATTTCGACCTGACGGATACAGATTTCGATTGGTCAACAAGTGAATTTGCAATTAGGTAACCATAGTAAACAAACATGCAAACTCTCAGTTACCACAAGGGGATAGTTTTTCACCCACTGGCCCTCCGTCTATTAAGACTTACAGTAAATTAGATTGTTGAATAACGTACCGTTTCCATGACAACAATACTAAGTCATTAAACACATAATTGAGCATCACGTGATAACGATTGGAGCAATTCACTTCGATTTGGTACGATTGCATAAGGGATTAGCCTGAAGACTTAAGTAGCTGGGGGGGGAGGAAAGAAGGAAGAAAAATTAAGATATTGCCAGTGCGTTTTGTACATGAGATATATAGGGAAAGTGGGCAACTGGCTTAAGAACGCCTGGCAAGGCTCTGTTTGTATACATATCAATTGTTTTATTGTCTCGCGCTCTGTAGATCATTGACGGCTGTCTCTGAGAACGGAACAGCAGAAAATAAGGCGACATTCGTATAAACACACCTATGTGATTCCATTGTTTTATAGAACTAACCGTTCGTCTGGTTCTCGAGTCGCTTGAGAACTGCGCTTGCATAAAAGCAGCCTTACTGAAGGCCCCACCATACGCATGGTGAAACTAACGTAAGTGAAACACTGGAAAACGTCAATCCTGGTAGTCGGTGGCGGGTTTCGAATCGAAGTCCGCGAAATTACTGTCTGAATCACGAACCCGTGGTCTGTCATTTTATTTTTGTTTAAGAAAGTACTTAAGAGATGTTTCAATGGAGTTCTTCATTTCACAGCTAAAAGTAACCGTCTATCATAACGCATTTATTATCACGAAAGACTACCTGTTGTCTACAGCCACATTTCTTTGAAACCAGATACCGGGTAGGTTTGGAGCAGCTTTAGGATCATTCGAAGATGATAGGTTCGAGGTACTCAACACTTCGTATGAGTTTTGGTATATCAAATGAGACAAACATTTCAAACTCACATTGCATACTTTGTAGAACTTCGAAAGGTTCAGTCAAAATGTTTGCAGGGAAAAATTGCAGCTTAGGAGGATAACTTTCCCCTCTTAAGGGCTCTGCATAAAACACTGCGTATCGCGTTTATGCGTTGAGATCATTCGAACGTTGTACGATTGTACAGGGAGGGAACTACCATTTAAACGTTACTCCAAACTTTACTGTCAACTATTAACCATAGTAACAGGACTAAATTATTAAGCACATAATCGCATAATCAAATGTGGTAGTTATGCGGTCTGAGGCCTCAAGCCAACGACTCCAAGGTTCTAGATTCGAATCTCGGCTGGTGCAAGGATGTTTGTGGGATTTAAAACTTAACAACTAATGGCATCATGACGGGGTTCAACTCTATAGTTAATAAAATGGCACACAAAGACAAAGCTTAGAAGTCTTTTTCATATAATCATGTATCACAAGAGAAAGCTTGGACCAATTTGATTTGACCTCTGTACTGTTCTAAAGGGGGGATTATCGTAAAATCATAAACCGAATCAATTTTTTTGTTACTTATTTAAAGTTTCCATTGTAATAAGACTCAGTTACAAAATGCATAATTGCGTATCACGTAGAAACGGTTGCACCAATGTGACCTAACACTGAGACTGCAGAGTTACTAATGGGAACAATTTGAGCATGATCAATCAAATTTCATTAATGAATAGTCGTTTTGAGATTAATGGGTTATGCATTAAGCGATCTATTTCCTTTTGTATCCACCGAAGTTTGCAATACTACTTAGCGTGAAAGATATGGTGTATACAGTTGTATGCGCACATGGATTTTCATATATGCAAGCTATCTCATAATTTCATGCAAGTTGAACCTGATAATGAATCGGTGAAACTTCTGAGAACAGTTGTGGGTAGGCGCTGTGACCACATACTAAAAGTTTCATCTTGGTTACTAAACTGAATGTTAAGATATTCGTTGAAGGATATATTTATTTTTTAAAGACATTGTATTCACAATCATTTTTTTTTTAATAAGCCGTGAGTCTATGGCAATTAGCAGCTGAGGCTTATCATAAATCCCCCTTAAGTGGTCTACCAAAGCCTCTTTAAAACTTATTTTACAATGGAAACATTCTTTGATAATCGTCAGCTTAGATAGCAACGAAATATATTCAGGTTAGTAACTACTAATATTGCAGCATGGCGTGTAATGTGTAAACTTATTGGATGATTTCACTTTGTTTCCACGAGAATTTACACCACTGCTGCTTTAAATTGGACATTTCAAAAACATCACGCAATATAGTATTGTTATTTGTAGATTAAGATCTTTAATTTCAGACCCTAGAATGAATTAAAGACTGCGACCTTAGTTCACTATAACTTAGACAACATTTCTCATAACATATCGAAGTAAACAATAACAAAGTAATTTGAAGAGTAGTAATGTCAATAATACTGATAACTACCTAAAATAAAATTTACAGATGAATTAAACAAGTTAGGCCAAGGCCAGTCATGGGACTGTAAATATATGCTACCACCAGGCTTCAGTAGCGAGTATCATATTTGGATGATGTGTTCCGTTGGAAAAAAATGGGGCAACACCTTTCGAACGACGCCTCAATTACCTTTCTAAATTCTAGTAGTTCGTAAGTTAGAAACTTCCCCCTATCTCTGACAATGCCTCCACAATATGTATGATCTATACGGGTTTGATTCATCTCAGACCTTCCCAGACACGCCTTAACCACTTTTGTAATGATATTACTAGACCCGTTATCTTAGCTTCTCTATAATCATGTTTGAAGCTTGAAGATCAGCCATCCACACTAAAATCTTTATGCTGTATATACGTAGTATAATGTATACCCAGTAAAATGTATAACTACTTTATTCAACTATAATACTATAACATATAGTATAAAGTGTAACTACTGTACTCAACTATAAAGCAATAATACACAGCAGTGAAACAAATACTAAAGATTCAAGACTATAGCTTTTATTCTTAGGAATACGTCGGAAATCAAGGAGGGAACCTATCTCGGCGAGTCCAACACGGGACCTGAAGATCCACAGGGCATACAAGTACTTATGTGGATTTTATAGTGTGTTTTTACACAAATAGGTTTACACTTTATTAGATATTCCGGCTAATAAAGAGCCAATCACAAAACAAATATATATATATATAGGTGTCCATGACAACCCAATGGGATAAATACAAACAAAGAATTAATAGATCCATATGCGGACATACTATCTCTAATACCGTCTTGTCTGTTGTACAGAAACCATGTGCGAAAGTTTCATGAATTGCAGAAGATTCGGCGTGACATTTACACTTTGACATACAAAAGCACTAATAATTTTTGAACTAAAAAATGGACTTCAAACTTTCAGTATTTGTAGAATATATATGAGGGTGTTTATACTAGTAACTAAGATCGTGTACGTAGATGTATTGCACACAAGCATAAGTCATTATTACACCTTTCTAGCCCCTAGTATTTAGTTTCTGAGCTGAAAATTACACCCTATCTATAGCGCGGCCCCTGCGATCTGTATGTTTCATAGAGTTTAAACTCGTCTTCCCGAGAACTTTCCAACGACACTTCAACCACCTACCTAGCTCTGGTAGTTCCAAAGTTATAAATAGCGCCATGTCTCTGGCACCGCCCCTGCAATATATATATATATATATGATCTATACGAGTTTGAGCTAGTCTCGCCGATACCTTTCCAGCGACATATCAACCACATTCCTAGCCCTACTACTTCATGGGTTGAAAGTTATGAAAGGACAGACGGACAGAGTCGTTGTATATATCTTCACAACATTTGCTGGTGAAGTTTAAATAGGATTCCGTGTTTCTCTAGGAAAACGTCTATTTTGTACAGCATCCCATCATACAGTTATAGCTTATTGGTACTTGGATGGACCAGACAAAATATAGCCTGTGGCTTTTGAAACACAATTTCGTAATATATATCTAGATATATGTCACCATGATAACTCTTAGAACGTTTTAGTTTTCTATTCTTAATATCATCCTGAAAAAGTTGCTAAGAAGAAATAGTTTAAATTAAAATAACAAGAAAATTACAATAATTAGCGTGTTTGTCTCTTATTGTCTACAATAAACAGATAGTAATCAGAGGAAAAACAATAATGTGGAGATCGAGAGTTTCTTAGGATATGGACTTATAAATATGTAAATAATCATTTAAAAAAAAATGACACCTTAGTAGGCATTTTTATGTTTACGCCCACCGTAAACAGCCTACAAGTAAAATGAAGGATTTGGCGAAAAGGAAAAGAGAATCCTAATTAGAAAAGTAAAAAAATAAAAAAAAATGTTTTAAATAAAAAAATATAAGTTTTGGTACTTTGATAAGAAAGTGAAATGTATAGCGCACGTATTTGTGCAAGAAATGAACAAAATAAATGGCAAGAAACATATAAGATTTTATTAGGTCAACATACCGTGCATTCACAAAGATAATAACAAATACGATACTCCACAAGTTCTAGAAAGATTGAATCGTCCCTAAATTTCATAACAGAATGGCAGAAGAAGAGTCAGGTGCGGAACCATCCGTAGCAAGTGTGAAAGCCACAAAATCATCCGCAGGAACCGCACGTTTACTGTATGACGTTAATCCAGATCATATTCTGCGTGAGGTGAACATCCAAGTCGACAGAATGTCAAAGAAACTGAACGATAACAAAGAAAAATTGATAGATGGTAAAATGGCTTTGTATCAAGCAATTAGAAATAAAGGTAAGAAACCGAAAAATGAAGAGGATGGTGATGAAGAAGAAGAAGATGATGATTCATGTATTTGTTCACGAAAAGATAAGAGATTTAGTTGTCTTAAATGTCCAAAGCCGTTGTTGTGGGTGCCCAAAAATGCGCCATTAGTGCGTGTGAAGAAAACTATAAAATCAATTTTAACTGGTCATCCATTTGAAAGAAAGTGTTATTGTCAGAGGAAGGTATGTACTTGTTTCCTGACCAACCTAGGAAAAGACAAAATTCCTTGTTCGCCACCAGATCCAGAACCAGAAAAGATCAAAGTTCCGTGCTCTTGTGATTCACCGCAAGGAGGCTGTGGTTCTTGTGGTGATAAACCTAACAAGCAGGGTCAAGGGAATAAGCCCAGAGGTCCCATTGATAGAAGCAAATGTTGTTGTGTCGACCCAAGAGCTATGGAATATGCTGATCTCAAACTGGAAGCAGAAGCTATGTCCGGGGAGTGTAGGTGTGTTCCAGCTCCAGAAAAGCCAACTGGAAAACCATCCTCTAAACCAATTGAACACACATGCACTGCAGGAAGCGTCAAAACACCACCCGCAACAGGAGGAGGCGAAACAGCAAAATCGGGGAGAGGTGAGTTGAGTGGAAATGGTGAAGAAACAGCAAAACCAGAGGGAGATGCGTTGAGTGACAACGATGAAGGAACAGCAAAATCGGAGGGAGATGAGTTGAGTGCCAACGGTGAAGAAGCAGCAAAATCAGATGGAGATGACGTGAGTGTCATCGGTGAGGAAGCAGCAAAATCGGAGGGAGATGAGTTGAGTAGTACCGGTGAAGAAACAGCTAAGGGCAGTGTCGCAGGTGATAAAAAAGAAAGTAAACCACACGACTCCACATGTCCAGTATATGACATTTGTACCGGAGGAATAATACACCAGCCTGAACCTGAGAAAGAATACAAGGAATGCACGTGTCAACCGGAAATGCCAAGATTAACACCAACACAAAAAGTGAGAATAGATTTTCGTAAAGATGCTATGGACGAAATTGGAAAAATAATGAATTACTTGGACAAGATGTCAAAAGAACGTAAAATTCCACCAGACTACGTCAGAAAATACAGGAGAATAAAACCAAGCGCTGACGAAATATGTGGACCACCTGGCCCTGATCGGGTATACCCAGAAAAGAAATTACCAGTATGTTCTCCGTGTTGTGTTGCTGCCAAGGCTGCAAGTGCTCGTAGTGGTGGAACAGTAGATCGTGCTTGGTGTAGAAAGAACGAATGCGGACTGCCAAAAGATGAGATTGAAGAACAGCCGGAGGAAGAGTCGGATAAACAGTCGGAAGAACAACCAGAATGCTGCGATGATAAGGATGAAGAAGGAAATGATGTTGGAGAAGAAGGAGACGGATGTATATGCTGAATGAATGTATCAAGACAGATATGCTGAAAGGAAATAAACGTGATATAACTTTGAAATATCTGTTATATCTATATATATGAGCCATATAGAACAGGCAAGAAGTAAAATGCCTCCTCCTCCTCCCATAAATCAACAGAACTGATATTTAGTTGAGTAAATACGTTAGTAGAACTAAAATGTAATCAACTCTAAATGTCAATAATAAAGGCCAAAATAGTTCGGGGAATGTACAAAGAAACACAAGCTAATTGAATAAATACAAGCCTAACTTAAATCATGCATTGTATTATTGAACTTAAGAGGATGACATGTTTTAAAATTGTGTAGTTAAAATTATTTGATTGAACTTTTAGTAAAGGTTACCATATTCTAAAACCTAAAAATGCTGACACCGTTCCCGTTACTAATTAATCAGGAAAGATCATGCAATGATTTTTGTGTGTGTGTGTTAATCTAGATCATTGGTATTTGTATCCTGTATAATGAAAATGTACGACTTTTGTCTGTTGGTGTACGGTTTTAATGTTTTCAATCCGTCAGAACGTAATTGTGCTTGGATAGGAAAAATGGGGACAAATTAGATGATTCCGAAATATGTATGCGGAGAGCTATTTTCAGTATAAACAAGCGGACAAATCCGCTTAAGTGGGGACGTATGGTAACCCCAGTTGTAGTCAATCTAGGATTTCTCTGACAATCTACAAATAGACCCTAATTTAACTTTTCGACCCGTCCTTATTTGTAACGAGTTTTACCACAGAGAGAATTAACCATCATTAATAAATATCTACGCAACTCTTTCTAGATTTGAAGTTTCAGATACTCTTTGGATACTCATAATTTTCTGTACATTATTAAGTATTTGATTTCAAAGGACTAGAGGCGTTAAGCCCAGTTAAAGATTGCTTAAACTAATTAATATATTAAACTTACCTCACCTTTATTGTTTTGAACAATCTTATGGGGGTATCTAAAATGCAACCGAAGTTTCTTGCTCACTGATAGGTGTTTCTGACCTCAATCCTGATACATTCAAGCTTCTGATTGGTTCGTACTATCATATTTCAGCTAAAAACGAAATACTAAGCCAATCACAAAAAGAGAAACATAAATATTTATTCATACAGGGCACTTCTCTGTACGTTTCTGTGTGGTTTCATATGAAGTTATGTAAGAGTAATCCGATGTGAGAGTTTCGCATCAGTGTTTTTCAAGAGATGACCAAGATCAAAGCACGAGAAATCCTTTCACCTGACACTAATATATTTTCTTTAAAGAATAGAAAGAACATATGAAACCTAGTTTCATATTCCTCGAAGATACCAAAAATATTTTCCGCGATGATGGTATTTCAGAAAGATTTCTTTTAAATAATCCTTGCTTGTGATTTGCGAGCTTAAATCATTTTTCCTGACACCACGAAACGTGGATCATTGACCACATCCTTCTGTTGACTATCATCAGCAGAAGCTCTGATTTTTTCATTAGCACTACTAGTATGCGAATATTTGGAAAACATTCATATGAAAAAGAACCTCTTTTGATTTAGCTTAAATTTCTCACAAGCATGTAGGACAATGATTTAAGTTTACACTTCTCAAGGAATATAATGTCTAACTTGTCACACAGTAATGACAGTATTGAAGTGTTCTACTTACGTACATGTAGTTCAGTGTATAACTGTGAGGTTAGGTTAAGTTAATTAGGGTAGGTTCTGTATCGCATCTTAAACCAAACTAACTTAATGATAAATCCATTCCAAACTTACATAATTTGGGGAAAGATCCTTGATTTGTCCGGTAATGGTTATAGTCATGGAGCTAGCTCCACTTTTGTGTGCACTTAAATGTATCCTCAGTTTGACTTCATAGGCTTATTTCAGGTATTATTAGAATGTAAAATCTACTGGTCATATTACTCGTTCATTAATCACTTAACAGCTATACTGGATTCAAAATACCGGAAGTGCTTATTCTTAAATCGCGAAATTCTCAGCTGTTTTGCATCCAGTTTGAACGAGTCTTTTTAAAAAAAATAAAGGCCGTAAATAGATCTAAATTCTAAGTTCTCATACTTTTTTCGCGTAATGTAGCTAAGTATGAGATATATGTAGAAAAGTTTTCTTTATTATTAGAAAATAGTATTTTATCTCAGTCTGGTCTTCACATCAGCTTCAAAAGGAAGATTTAGATACGCAATACAAAAGGTTTATTTTCGGGAAAAACCACAGTACTTGTGTCGAATAAAGTGTATGCCAAATTTGGCGCAGCTAGGTATAACTGAATGGAAGCAATTTGAAAACAATATTATTTTTTAAAAATGTGCTGGAAAAATTAATGATTGCGAAATTAATAGAGTGGGCTTCAATAAACAATCTGAACATAAATGTAGATACATAAAAGATCGTGTATTTTCACTTCTAAAATAAACTTTTAAAAGCAAATTGTTAGATGTAACTATGAACGAAAAACTAAAATGGGATGAACACATTCTCGAATTTAATTAAAAAAAAAAAAAAACGAATGCTGTCTGCTTCGTCATGCACAGGTTACAAGGTACAGTCTCCCGACAAACTTTGATCTCATTATATCACGCAAGATTTTATGCTCTTATTAACTTTGGAATAATATTTTTGAGTGCATCACATGTTAGTATAAATAATTTTTGTTTACAAAAGAAGGCTATTACTGAATTATTTTTAACGTGAGCCCTAGTTCATCATATAATGATGTGTTTATGTATCAACAGATTTTAACAGTTCCATATCTACACATTTATGAAAGCCCAATATTTACTTACTTATTCTATGCCTTACGAAACTCGCAAGTTCATTGCCGAAGTAACAAACGTTCGCCATTGGGATCTATCCTGGGCAAGATTAAGCCAATTTTCATCACAAACACCTACTTCTCGAAAATCCCTTCTAATATTGTCCTCCCAATGTCGTCTCGGTCTGTTTAACGGCCTCTTTCCCTCCCGCTTTCCCACCAAGATGGAATATAATCTTCGTTTTTCTTACATCCGAGCTACATGGCCTGCCCATCTTAGTCGTCGTCATCTCATTATTCTTACAACATCGGGTGAGACTTACAGTCCGTGAAGCTCTTCGTTAAGCAGTCTCCTCCATTATCCAAACATCTCGTTCCATTTCTGCCCGTATATCTTTCTGGCAACGCTGACAATAGGGTGCTTGTGTACAGAGAACAACCGCAGTATGTTTCAATTGTGTCGAATATGTATACTCAAAGCTTGGTACGGATACGTCGAACTGAATGGAAGTAGTAAATATTTAATTTTCAAACTTGATTGGGAACACTGTCAACTATGGGACCTGAAGTATCTCTATGACGCGTCCCAGTACGTAAATACAAAGTTTGGTCCTAATATATTCAACGATATGGAAGCAATTAAAAATGTTATTTTCTAAAATTAACTGGCAACACTGACAACTGCAGGGCTGGAAGTATCGACATGAAGTGTCCCAATACTTAATGCACATGTCAAATTTTGCGTAAATCAGTGCGGATACGTACAACGCTAACAAATATCACATCTAGATCTTTTAATCGTTTGGCAACGCTGACAAACTACGGTGCCTTGAGTGAGTGCTGTATGACCTGTCCCAGCACCTAGTGAACATGTATGGCAAATTTAGTGTAAATTAATGCACACGTGTAGATTTGTATTAATAAAGGTATTTCTATCAGTTGAATTTTAAAATAAGCTGGCAACACTGTCAACTGGAGAGTTTGAGGTCCAGGACACCAAAAACTTTCTTCTATTGTGTTCAATGATGTTTAAGCTACGTTTGGAGCAGATACGGCATGGAAGAAGTCTTTGTAAATAAATTTTAAAAAGTTGACAACACTGAGAACTGGACAACCCAGAAAATCTCACATATTATTCCAAAATGTATTTATAATCTAGGATTTAATTTATATTGTATTTCTTCTTAGTTACCTATATAAAAAGTAATTCTTGCTTATAGAGACGTTTCCAGTATTACAAAATGCTGTCCTGAAAAAGGGAAATTTAGAAAAAAACGAAGGCTCGATTCTTTTAACAAAGAAAAGGAAGTTTTAGAAAAAAAACGAACGTTTTTTTTTATTTACAACACTAGGGAGAGGGAGAGGGAGAGAGAGAGAGAGAGAGAGAGAGAGAGGGAAAAAAACCAGAACAGGTAAAATATTGAAGAAAAGAAAATGGAGCAATGCAATGTGGCTAAAATTAAATCGCATGTTGTCAGAAATTAAACAGTTGAGATAGACATGAATTATAAGAGTACTTTACGAATAATTAAAATGTGTTCATGTGTTGTTTCGAAACCCATTAATAATCATTCAAAATTCCTTTCAAATTTAACAGTCACATTAAACACTAGTAAGTTTTACTGTAACTTGACAGACTGGAGACACATATTGTATCAGCACTCGTTGAATGGTTAGTAGAATGAAATATATACTTTCTGTGCTAAGGGTCCCGTGCTTTAACACAGTCAGAGTCAGGATTCAGGGAACCAAGTTGTTCGAAGCCCACTTTAAACTAGTTTAATTGAAATGCCACACCTGCTCTTCCAGTCTATGACAAAGTAAATTCAGTAACAAATCAAATCAAATTAATTCTTAACACTTCTTAAGATTCATGAAGTTCAAACGGTATCATAACTCAAAAGTGTGAAAATTCTCGACATGAAAATTATCATAGCGAATAGCGATATTCACGTGTTCAACATTTCAAACAAATAAAACATGTTCATAATTTTGAAGACGGAAATAAATCTCTCAGCGAAATTTTGCAAAATAAATTTTGTTCTCGAAACAACGTACAAAGGAATCGGGCTAGGATACTTCCTATCGAGTACCCAAAATTTAGATTTCTTGAGGTAACAGTGTTGGTTTCACCCACCGTAAATATAAAATTACAACCATTCAAGCTTCTAATGGTTATGTTTTTTGAAAATCATCAGAAATAGATAAAGCACACCCACCCAATGATAGTACGAGCGAGAGAGATACAAACAAAGATAACATACACACACACGCATAAAGAGAGAGAGAGAGAGAGAGAGAGAGAGAATAATATTCATATATTTATTCAAGGTTTAGTTACTGCAGCATGCGAAACAAAGGTAGTCAAGCTGAAATAAGAGGAAGCGTCATATCTAACTATATAATAATTTCTCAGTAGAAGATCACGTTGAAGATCCGTTAATAATAATAATAATGATAATTCCATAGCTTTCCCGTCTCGATTTTAAATGGAGGCGTGTAACCAGAGGTACGCGAAGATATCTTAGGAGGTAACTAAAATTTAAAATAAGCATATTCATATTATTATTTCATGAAAGATTAGAGCTACAGAAAACTCTTTTTCTGGTGCAAACTTGTAAAGTGCCCATAATTGCTCATCTTAATATTTATTTTGTTTTCATCTTTGAACCACATTTTGCGTTACATTTCCTTTCATATTCAAAATTTAATTTCCCACTACTCGTCTACAGTGCTACCCACGGAAGGTCTGGTTCTCCAAAGGAAGGGTTGAAGATCAGCTGTAGTTATTTGAACGAGTGCAGTCAGACTTTGGCTCCAGTTAGCCTAACCGATTTGTCCTGTTCAGAGACCAACTTGAAGGCAATAAAAATCTTAAGCAAATAAGGAATTGACAATTCCAGTTCGAACTTTGTAGTATGACATGTTGGGGCAAAACTTTTCTGACTAGTGTACATTTAAGCGAAGTTTTAACCAGCAAGTTTTAACATACTTTAAATTTTGGCGATGGAATAAGTGACACGTCATGTTCAAATATTTAGACTTCTTATTTTTTCTGAGCACTGTATGATGGATGCCTTTTATTAGCCTAACTACTGAAAATTCCCAGTCAGGTATGCTTGTCTAGCTTTTCTCACGAAAGTTTCGGAAAATCTTTAACAGTGTACGTTCATTTATTTCTATAAATCTCGTAAAAATTTCGGCTAAAATGTATTTCTTTATGTTCAACGTAACAGGTATTCAGTCAATTTAAATATAATTTAGACATAGGGAAACTTAAATGTTACGGATACCAATTTCCTAATTTGTTGCATGACATAGACCCGTTTCCATAATATGAATATTTTAATGTATCTCATTTATTGGTTTTCAATATATCCTAAATAAAGCTTTATATTACTTTAAAATCGTAATGTTTTTTCTCTCTATTTCAGAATATTATTTCTAATCTTAACCCAAAATGAACAATGTAACAAACTATGTTAATATATTAATATTCTTGTTCTTGTACTGCGATCGGAAAGCTTGCGTACCCATTTCAAACAAGCCAAGGGACGGCAACTTTTTAGTCTATCGTCTTTCGAGACGAGACCGAGACTGACGTGTCGAGACCGAGATGAGACTAAGGTTTACAATCGATACCGAGACCGGAATTTTCAGATCGAGACGAGACCAAGAACAAGACTGTCCTAAAAAGTTTGAGACGAAAACGAGACTGATGCCAGTCTCGTCTCGTCTCGTCTCGATACCATCCCTAATGTAAATGTTATATATGAAACTATTGAAATGTGGTATGAAGGTGTCTTCATGCCTATACTATACTGTACTAAGGTGCTTTTGATCTTATTGTTTATTTTTTCCCCATTAAAACAAGTATAAGAAATATGTCATAGTTACCAAATAAAGAAAAAATTGTCACGTACACAACTAAATAGATATAGTTGGAAGCACTGTGCTTATTAACATCGTAATAGAATAGAAGAAAAGTATGTGATGTCTTAGACACCCAAAGTTCATATCAGACAGTATAAAATAATTTCCGTGAGAAAAATAAAATATAATTTTCCTTGTGGGCCTCAGGACTAATTATTGCGACCCAAAAATTCCTTGATAATGGTAGGATTATATGCGGATGACTTAAAAACCTATCCATTAAATTAGTAATTTCAAAAACTCGGTAAACTTACAGAATGATTTAAAACATGTGGAAAGTTGTTGTAACGATAATAAAATTAAAATGAATACTGTTAAACCACCTTTTTATTTTACACTAACCGTAACTACTACAGTGCAAGTAAATATATGATTGGAAATAACCCAATTTAAAAAGTTCGAGAATAGAAAAAAAATAGGTGTGCTATTTGGCAATAAATTAAGATTTAACAAACCGACAAATTTTTAATTTCGAGTGGAACTAATGTCAAACAAAAACAAATAGAAATATTTTGCGTTTTTTAAAAGATATCCTGTAATCTCACATTTATTATTAATTAGTATTAGTGTCTTAAATTTTACTGGCTTGATCTGTGACTCTTACTTTGTGTATTCTTGAAGATCAAATGTCTTAATTTCTGTAATATTTATGGGTCATGTTGTCACATCGAATATGGTAACTGTAAGTTTATGTACAATTAATTGACTGAGTGCTGTATGGCTATCCAAGCTGTACGCAGCACTCAAATAAATTATTATTATTATTATTATAGACACCATGTTAGCTAAATGAACACCACATTCGCAATTTCTGTGGGATATATGGGTTTCCCAGAGTTCACTTTAACAAAAAGTGTAGGTAACCTCGTTAGAAGCTCAAAGGCATGTTTGATTCATTTTACTATACGAACGAAATTATTTGAAGAGTTAAATAGACGCAATATATATATCATATTCAGCCGTTTTCTATCCACTACTGGATGAAGGCCTCCCCCTTTTCTTTCCACATATCTCGATCTGCTGCTATCCTCATCGATGTAGCTCCTGAAAATCGCTTGATTTCATCTACCCATCTTGCTTTTGAGCGTCGTCTCGGTCGTTTCTTTTCTCTAGGAATCCAATGTAGTACATTTGTCGTCCACCTTATATCTGTTCGTCTAGCTATGTGACCGGACCATTTCCACTTCAGCTTCTTCACAGTCTTGATTACATCCTCTACCTTTGCTTGTGCGCGAATCCATTCATTTGTCTTCCTGTCCCCCCTGGTTATTCCTAGCATGCACCTCTCCATTGCTCTTTGTGTGACTCTCAATCCTTGAGTCGTTTGCGCATTCAATGTCCAAGTTTCACAGCCGTACGTCATCACAGGTAAGACACATTGATTATAAACTTTACGCTTCAGACACATTGGTAGTTTGCTTTTGACAATAAAGTATAGTCTTCCAAAGGAAATCCACGCCATTTTACATCTTCTCTTTATTTCATCAGTCAACTTGGCATTCGATGTTTTGAGCTGGCCTAGGTAAACATACTTATGAACTATACCTATTGTCTCTCCGCTAATCTTTATTTCCCTTTTTGCAGCATGTTGATTGTATATGACCTGTGTTTTACTTAAAGTCATTTTAAGTCCTATTTTCGAACTCTCATTATTCAGTTCTTCCATTCTGGTTTGTAGTTCTTCCGCATTTGAACAAACAGGACTATATCATCAGCAAACCGTGGGATATATATATATATATAATCTTTTTAATGTGCTCCTGAACAACAGTGTTTGAAAAAAAAATGAAGTCGGTTTAGATTTCTTTTTTAAAGAACTTCGTAGTATACGTCAAGGGCGCCACCTCGCACCTTAATTATATACCTGATTTTTTCAATAATTGTATGTTGTTTTTTTCTATATTACTATATTTTCCTTTCAATAAAGGAAAGGAAAACCTTCCTAATTAGTAAATTACACATTAACTATTAGAAGAAGCTTTGGACAGGACAGGAAGGAGGATTGGCAGATGTGTTTCGTAACAAAAGCGCTTTCTCGTTACGCAATAATCCTGATAGCGTGCGTTGACATTATTACGTGGCACCAATGTCAAGTTTAACTACATATTCACTGTGCACAGTGCTGGAAAATAGTAGGGAGAAAATATACCTGTCACAAAGCAAAAATATCAATTGAAATATACTCAGGGCTCCAAATTAGCGGTGGTCCACTGGCCGATTACCAGCAAATTTTTTCCAAGGGCCAGTAACTAAAAAATGTCAGTGGTCCTGTAGGGCAGTACTTTCTAAAGTTCGAATAAACGTACCTGTAGGCTATAAGTGCTTTCCTTCTGTTTTCAAAAACAAACGAAAAAAATACAGCAATCACAGAATCTTAGGAGCTAACGTATCAGCTGATCAACACATCCGCCGCAGATGATAGAAACAGGAAACACAGCTCGTATGCAACGCAGATAACCGTCTTATCACTGAATCCATAATTATTATGTAATTATATCATTGCTCCGGCAGTATTCTTCTTTATAGACAAAGGGGAAAGAGCCAGATACCAGATGATATTTCTCCCTACGTCCCAGACTCCCAGAAAATTCTTAAGAAGAAGATATTTAGGACCATATTTATGAAAAAGTCCGAACGAGTTTGTGGCTCCCAGGGGCATTGAAATTATATGCTCCTGGGAGCCACCCATCCCTTGGGAGAGATTCATAAATATGGCCCTTAGTGTAATAAAAAAGTAAGCGTGATAATTCAGACATCAAGCATTCCTTTTTGTTAAAAATTATCTTGCTTGCTTTGACATAGAATTTTACATTATGCTTTCGTCTTGGTATCCTCTATAAGCCTGTAACCTAAAAGATTATTATAAAGTGCACTAATAATTACCCTGAATATAATTATTTGCTGATCAGAAAAAGGCCCAGTATTTTTTTTGTAGGACCAGTGAAGTGCTACCAAAAGATAATTACAATGTCTGGATGTACTTAACATACTGAAGTGCTCCCATACAATGTAAAATTAGTTAGATCTGAAGCCAGTTCTGTAATTCCAAGTGGAATAATAATATAATTTATTTTTCACATTCATGTCAAAATCCATTATACTGTGCGCTGGTTGTTGCACATAGGCTGACCAACTATTTACGAAGCCAATCCGACATACAACGCGTTCATAGCAAAATAAAAAAAAACTTATTTTATATAAGTATAGTATATAAAAACATACCAATAGCAACATTAAAAGACATATTGATTCCATTGTTATCGTAAATATTCCAAACTGTTTTCTTTCATAACTTTGTTTCCTCTAACAAAAGTATTTTTAAAAAATAAGAAAAAAGTTACTAATTAACATGTTTTTATATCATAGGACTTACTTACTTACTCTATGGTTTACGGAACTCGCCGCAGTAACAAACATTTTCATAGGATTCTTTCCTGATCAAGATCAAGCCGATTGTTTATCACAAATACATACTTCTCGAAGATCCTGCCCAATATTATCCTCCCAACGTCGCATCGGCCTTCCCAACCGTCTCTTTCCCTCTGGTTTACCAACCACAATGGAATATAATCTTCCTCTCCCATACGAGCTACATGACCTGCCTTGCCCATCTCAGTCGTCGCGATTTCATTATTCGTACAACGTCGGGTGCGTCGTGCGTCATACAGTTCTTCGTTATGCAGTCTCCTCTATTCTCCAGTCACCTCGGCCCATTTCAACCCGTATCTTTCTTTTTCAAGACCTTATTTTCAAACACTCCAAATTTTTGTTCATCTGCTTGAAATATACTCCAACTTTTGCAACCGTAAAGTATTACCAGCAGAAACCGTTCTGTATATTTTCAATTTCAACTTTCTTGATATTAATCGCGAGGTTAGGAGTTTCTGAACTGAATAGAAACATGCGTTGCCCGATGCTAAGCGACATTTTATTTCTCCCGTGACCTCATTTTTGCTTGTTACATATACTCCCAAGTATTTAAATTTGTTTACTTTCTCTATGTTCTCATTCTCAATTGTTATGCACCTATTTCCGTTATTACCTGTGTTTAGGCTTGTTATGATGTATTTTGTTTTCTCTACGTTTACCTGTATACCTATGTCATTGCACGCTTCCACTAACCCCCTTTCCGAATTGGCACTTTATGCTCCGTTCCGTCGGATGCACCGTCGATGGTTATCCGAATTCCCCCTTCGACGGATCATTGAAGTGAACGGAGCAACGGAGGACCAGATGGTCACTTGACCCTCCGCTCGGTTGCGAGCTGCTGCCATGTTGAAAAGAAAACAGAGCGGAATATTGCATGCCAAAATTCCTTCTTCACTTGGGAGTTGGGACAAATGTGTAGAACTGATCACGTGTTGCAAGTTTAAAATGAATGTCCGTGCCGAAGTATTTGAATTTAAATATTTTAATAGTTTAAGATTTGATTTTACATTATGTTATCGATATTGTACCATGTTTTGAGTGATATATCTTCATGATCATTGAATAATTTCAACTTCGCACTGTGAAAATAATATTGTTGGTTAGATTTCCCCAATGGGATTCCATGTCAACATAAGAGCAAGGGCGTCGGCAGGTAGGGGCAAGGGGGAGGCACTTGCTCCCCCTTGATTTCAGATTTTATACCAAATATTATTCTATTTTCATATTTGATGTATGTTTTTGTGCTTTTCACTGCATGCATTCCATAAGAAGCTATTTGGGATTCTCCCGTTACATTTCCTCAACCATAATTATTTCAATGTATGTAATCACAAATATGCCAAGTTATGCCCACCAAACAAACTATGTTAAAGCATCGAAAGTAAAAACACGAATGCTATTGTTGTACTATTATGTAAGTGTTATTTCTTGTGAACGTACTCTGTTTTATGAAGTTGAAGCAGTTCCTCTAGAAAGACAATGAAAAGGACGTTTCTCTTTCTCTCCCTACTTCTCTCTCGCTTTCACACACACACAAGCATTTATATACAAAGTTTAAAAAGCACGTGTAGGCCAATCGTAACATACACATTCTTTATAAATAATTTTAATTTTTAGTTTTTTAAAATATCGAACAAATCAAGAAAAACACTGATATTTTGAAAAGCGACTCATCTAACATTAACGAAATGAACTATTTCATTTTAAAGCTAATTTTTTATAGCCAAGATATTTGAAGGGCACTAACTTAAGCCGGCATAGCTCAGGATTTCAAATTTCTTATCAATAGCAAATATTTCCAAATTATGGATTACTTAATTTGATAGATATTCTTAAGAATTATCCAACCCATTTTCTAAAATGTCATTCTTATTGTGATTTGTCCATTATTTTTAAACAATTAAGCCTGATTACCAAGGGCTCTCAAAGCGAATCTGATTTTGATTTTTTGAAAGGTCTTTACATAATTTTGGCTGAAGCCGAATGGGTGATGCTGGGAGAATGCAGAACAGAAGTTTTACCTAGCAAAGCTTTTCGTCGATAGGAATTCTTACACATAAATTGTCTATTAATGTTTGTTAAAATGTGCTCTTTCTGTAATCTCCGAATTTGAATTTAGTTTTCTAAGGTCTTTAGGCAACTGTGGCTCAGGCCGTATGGATGATGATGGGATGAAGTGGTTGAATGAAGTAAGTGGGAGGAAACGGGAGTACCTCGAGAAAACCCACACACACGGTGTTTGTCCACCACAAAGCCCACATGGCATGAGCAGGGATCGATCCGACGACCCCTAGCACCAGAGATGTAATCTCCGACATCCAACACAGAATTTAATAAAACTGCTATTACCCACCGTTTTAAATTTGCCAAAATTATTGAAAGTTTTCTTTGTCTGATAACGTTATGCCATCTCGCTTTTTGTGACTTCAAATTATGTAATAGTCATTGATCGCACTATATTAATTTCTATTGTAATGAACAACGAGCTCTAACATGCCATGCATTTGATGATCCTGATTATTCAAAAATACTAGATGTGTTAGTGTCCGGCGTCACTGAGAAGTTACTGTTAACAATTTTGTACTGTGTTCTGAGTTCATATTCCATTAATATGAAAATTATGATGACTTCAATTTTATTTTATGTTTGAGATTATTTTATATCGTTCAGCAAACTATTAGCAAGTTCTCTCCTAGAAATTCGGAAGCAAAAATATTTCACGGAAGTATCTTTGCCTGTCTGGGAATTCCCACCTTTTCACAAATGGCGAATGTGGTACACCGCAAAAGTTGATTGTGTTAATTAAACACTTTCTGGTGTCCCGAAGAGATCACCATTTTTTGTTAACACCGTTTGTTGTATGATTTCGGTGATTCAACACTATGATAGTACTAATATTGTGTTGAATCAGTATTAAAAGCACATCCATTGTGTTGAATCGCCGAAATCAATAACATTTTGTTGTATTGACTTAACACAAACAAGTGATGGTCGCCGTGAGATATCAAAAAGTGTTAACACAGCCATATCTTGCTGTGTACTTCTTGCTTTATCATTACAAACGATAGCGCTACTAAAAGGGAAAAACTCTAACTAACCAGAAAACTATGTTTAATAAAATTTTACACCCATAAATTAATTTTATCTTGTCTTAAGAAAATAGTAAACTGTAGTCTAATGAACGCT
>JAGDQP010002908.1:27640-99232 GCA_022664845.1 Lepisma saccharinum
GAAACTTGATCAAAGACGAACATTAAACGACCTACTCTTCTTGTACAGACTTTTGCACAATAAAATAGACTGTACCGAATTAATTGAACAAATAATTATTAAGGTCCCATCCCTCAGAACGCGCGAGGGAAATAGTGGCCTATTCCACTGCAGAAAAGCTCGTACAAACGTATTAAATATGTCAGCTACATGGAGAACTAGTGCTACTTATAATGCAATAGGTAAGAATTGTACAAATTTGGACCTATTTGGAAATTCGGAAGAACTGTACAAAAGATTGATACAGAATATATTGTAAAAAAAAAAAAAAAAAAAAAAAAACATGAGAAAGAGAAAGAAAAAGAAACTTTTTGGACAAGAAAAAGGGTATAGATGTTCTATTATTTGTGTCATTAAATGAAACAATGTAACAATTATTGTAGACACTATAAATAGGCATTAAGGCCTGTTGTGTCGATGAAATAAATAAATATGTTTGCCAGTTTGTGCAAACTACCTTCTAATATTTTTATAATAAATGTGTCGAAAACCACTTTGCTTCTTATTCTTTTAACACACTCAACGCTCACATTAACCCCAAACCAAAAGACACACACACACACAAAGAGAGAGAGAGTGAGTGTATGCACTGTGTGGTTCCATTCGTCTCAGGCAGCAGCAGCTCGCTTGCTTTCAGCTTCGTTTGCTTCAGGGTGCCAACCGAGAACACCAAGGAACTTT
This sequence comes from Lepisma saccharinum, assembly GCA_022664845.1. Lineage (NCBI taxonomy): Eukaryota > Metazoa > Arthropoda > Insecta > Zygentoma > Lepismatidae > Lepisma > Lepisma saccharinum. The sequence goes on from JAGDQP010002908.1 coordinate 28,361, forward strand.
TGGGCATCTCAGGGGTGAAGACAGTGCAGAAGCCTACGGGGAAGACTCTATATGTTAGCACATTTTGGATAAAACGAAATGTCGCTGCTTTGCACTAGATAGGCGGGCGCTCTTCGCCCTTGTAGAATTCCCGCATCTTGCCACTACCTGCTTCAGGAATAATTAATCTCTCGCGACTATTTTCTTCTCTGGCGGTAAATTGAAAGGCAGCCGTTTAAAATTTTCAATGAAAGAGTATTTCAAGTTGGAAAGTCTAGCATAAAATACATCTGCTCGAAAGTGCTTCTTAGAATTATTTCTCTGGAATAATGTCCGAAAATAAGAATACTCATTCTTGATTCTTTTGCTTTGGTATTCTGAAACGTACCCGTTACTTTAAATCAGCCTGCCGATGCTGGCTATTCTGAGTAAAGATTCTCTCAGCTCAATCCGGTGCATGTTTAAGTAGAAGAAACTCAGAAACGTATGAGAACCCTAGGCTATATAATTTTAAATTTTACACCTTTTCTAAAACCAGAAAAAGGATGAAAAGTTAAGCAAAACACGTAATAGCACTCACCGAGTAGCCGCAAATTAGTTGATAGAATATTAGCTTCGCTTTCGGGAGGTCGTTGGTTTGATCCAACACCCGACCATCTCGGTTGATTGTTTTAACTTTCACACCAGCCAAATGCTGATATGGTTTCTTCAACTTATGACCTGGTCGAACCCTTTTCGCATCCTTTCCCCTACCCTACCCAGCCATAAGCAACCCTAATGGCTAAAGGTCATAAGTGAATTCAATTCAATATAATAGTACCACACCCGAACTACGAAGAATAGGACTGGTTTCACGGGAACTTCTATTCATACGGCATGCGTAGCATCTTAAGGCTTTAGTTTGTCACAAGAAAAATAGGAATTTGTTAGAGACTGTTTGTAGTCTTAATTCAAGTGGTCATTCCAGTATTCCCCTGCTTGACTGATGGATGCCTCGGAACGCCGTGCTCCAGAGTCCGATCTCACGTTGAACCACGGCTTTAATAGGTTAGAGCACATTAATGCACGACTCGTGCATATGAAATTGTTCATCTGGTGAAATTCGTGAACAATTTTAATTCCTGTTGCAATTGCTTCTGACATGATTATAAGAATGAGCTTAATTGATTTTCTCCTTTCCTTGTCAGAAGATATTCCTCAGTATATGAAACACTATTAAAATTCCGCTTTCATTCTTTATTTTTTCGATAATTTTAAGACTTTCCCCCCCAAAATTCTCAATGTTCCTCTCTTTTCTAAACTTACATTTATGGACCAGACAGTCATCTATGGCATAAATATGTCACATGTCTCTGGAATGATGTCTTTTAGCGAGCACTCAGTGAGAGGGAAGAAGGTAGCAATCTACGTGCTATGCCCATTCGCCTAGTGAAGCTTAAACAAACCATAGAAAATGTCAATCAGTGTGATGACAGAAAGAATCGAACCTGTCTGCCTATCCAATGCCGATCTAAAGTCCGTGAACTTAACCACAGGATTACGGAAGCTGGATATGTTTTATTTCTTGCTATTTTACAAAGTAGATTAATATTTAAACTGTTATTTCATGTTATTAGTTTTCATTAAAGAAGCCCTATCCAATCTCAACGCGATCAAAGAAATTCTTTGTTAGTTTCAGTTTCAGACTACAAAACTTTTTCCAATAGAGAATGCCAAAGTTGTCTTGAATCACTTAAGTTTCAAGAAAGACAATGTCTGCGCATCCTACACGTGTATTTCGTTTCGTTTGAAACATAAAATGTTGCTTCAGTTTTGTATACTTAAATGTAGCGTCATGAGTCGCCACTGCAATTAAAAAATAGTATATTAATTTATTCCCTTAAGTCCCTGAAGCCTGGTGTTGTTGTTGTGTTGCCTAGAGCGTGCTGTTATTGTTATTCAATAATAATATAATGTGAAAGATGTGGCAACATTTTGTGCACTACCCAAGGTCTAGACCACGAGCCGCCACTGCTACTAATACGTGATCGATCTGGTTGAGACCTTTGCCATCCGGTGATATCCATGTGTATTTGTGCATATCTTTCTGTTCAAAGTACGTGCTCTTTACCAGTAGATTTCTGCAGATCGCGAAAGTTATCAGTCTTTCTCCATTGTTGTTGGTCTTTTCGTGTGGGCTGTATTTGCCTGTAGTAGGTCTATAGTTTTCCTTCCTACCTACCTTAACGTTGAAATCACCTAAGGAATCTCATCAATTATAATATTGACTGACTCAAACCACAGGAACAAGACCAGATCAGAGGGTCAAGATTGGGCCACCGAGTCAATTGTGTCACGATTAGAAGATCGGGTCGCCGAATCAATCTGGCAATTTTGATCTTGTCAGATTTAAAATCACATCAATATTAGAAGTGCGCATCAGTGTGTAAGGTGCTCGTTACGGTGTGTAAGAAGCTCATTACGACGTGTATTCTAGGCCAGGTTCTTTGTATCGCAACTGGAACGTTTTGTTCAAGCAACAAAATAAATATGGTAATAATAATAATAATAACTCAGGGCTCAATAACTCGCTAATAATAACTCAAGAATACATGCATAAATAAAAATCTGATCGCATAAGGTGAAAAAGTGAGTTAGAACTGAAAATGTGGTCTACATAAACGACTCAAAGTGGACGATCGAGTTCAACTGTTTGCTCTGGTGCAGAGCTGAAACGGGTAACAGGGTCAATCGGGAGAAATTTTGAACCGGATCAACGCTCGTGACCAAATGATCCGGTCTGGTCCGATTTCAACCAGTGGGTGGAACTGATTTGAAGTGGATGATTGAGTTCAACTGTTTGCAAGGTGCTCGTTACGACGTGAACAGCATTTTAATCCACTTCTTATGCATCCAACGTCTAGAATTGCCACTCATCCGCAATTTCGGTACCAACTCAGCATTTCTCTAGTGGCAGAAAAATGTAAAACCTCAGTCAAAAAAGCCGACGCGAGCAGGACTTAAACCTGTGTCGCTCTTTCAGTAATAATCCAACGTCAGTGACCAGAATTAATAGAACACGAAAGCTGGTACAAGTGCTGAACTTCCATATCCCAAAATCTTTAAGAAAATGAATTGGAGGGTGCAGGGGAAAGCCGAATATATTCCAACAACTGTGAGCATTAGTCTATAATGCCTATATTGAATATTAGGCCTTTAGCACATTAGTGAAAAGGATTAGCAAACTGAATCAGAAATAATTGACAATTTAAAATGAAGGACAAAATGTGGATTGCAGGTTATTTTGTCGTTGTACTTGAATATTTGTTTATTTGGGGAACCTCCTTCCACGCCTACCTCTTAACTGTATTAGTTCCGGCTCCGGTTCCCGTACCTGATGGGTACCTCCAACACAATAACATTCTCCCCGGAACCGGAGTAGGTTATCCCCCAGGAATGTCTCCCTGTCTTGACCCTTACTCGGCGTCAAGTCAGGGAAAAACCGGACCTGATTTACTCATTATTAATTTTAAAGGGTGGAGGGTTGGAAATGGTTTATCTTTGGTCCAGTTACCGGTAGTCAAACCTCGGCTTGGGATTGTTTCTTTTCAGCAATCTTGCAATTGTTATTTCTTTTATTATTACGGACATTGAGTTTGATTATTTATCTATTTATTTATTGTTTTACTTTTATTGTCGCTGCTGTTTGTTGTCCTGCTTCATCTGTGAAAAAACTCAAATTTAGTTATTTGTCTTCCTTTAGCCTGTTAGAGTAAGTACCTTCTTTGTATACATTTGATACTCTATTTAACTTAGTGGTGTTTGTTATAGTGTCCTGTCTTGTTTCTCTTATATCTAGATATATTGAGAAGTAGAAAACCGTTTATACCATATGTCAATAGAATAAAATTATGATATGGTTTAAAATATTCTGGTGATATGCTCAGTTGATTTAAAATAGGATACATTATATAGATAAGTATATCAAACACAAATATATACCGAAAAGGCAAATATTATATTCCCTCAAGTTAAATAGTAGTGTTAAATAACTGAATAGCAATAATAATGACGATTCCCTCAAAATAACAAGAAAATAAGTTACACTCTATGTTGAATCACTTCAAACACTGATTATATTCAGATCATGAAAAGTTCCTTACCACATCAAATTGAATTAAATGCATTCGATCATTTAATACAAGTACAAAAATGTCAATTTATCCCCTTATTTTGTAATAATATGTACTATAGTGACATTCAAATACCAAAATATAAAAGTGAGATTCTTTATCAATGTGATACATTTTTTTTGCAAAAAGTTATTAGAATTGAATATATAGGCAATAATAATAGTAATGGTAGAATGTTTTTTTATTCCTTTTACGCTACGAAGACAATTGAGAAGCGTGTTTCCAAAAACTACTATATCCATGTTACTTTTCAAAAAAAAAAATTTTTTTTCTATTTTTCATATAATATACAAATTCCTGATTTGATTTTGAAGCAAATGATGTAGTAAACCACTATATAGATACTTTCTCTTTCAAACTAACAAAATCGAATCAGGAATTTGTATAATATATGAAATACAGCAAAGTAAAAAAAATATGTAAATTAAACATAGTAGCTTTTGGAAACAAACTTATCAATTTCTGAAATGAAGGAATTCATATTGGCTTTAATCCTATATTGAGGTAGCTTGTTGGATCTTATGTTAGAACTATAAATGCTGTACATGACATGCTGCGCAGCACTAAAAAAAAACTTTTCCATAAGGAAAATTCTGGCGGGCCAAAATTGGATCGAAATACGTAGTCGATGACGTCCTATATATCAAGTCTTGTCTGTAATGTTTTCTAAGCATTACTGGCTAGGAGGTTTTCCGTTGCCATAGACAATTATAACGTACTGTGGACTTTTCGATCAAGACCAAATGCAGCATGTCATTTCCGCATTTGGTTCCTGCAACATTACAATTATTGTGATTTAGACTCCAAAATTACGAACAATAGATAAAATCAACTTTATATGTCTGTAATAATCTAGACAGGTTTTTCTCAGTGCGACCAATATGTGTAAATAAAGCAAATTTCGGATGCACATTTTAGGAGCTATTAGGCAGTTAAGTGATTTTGCCTTTCAATTTTAACCTTCGAGTGTAAACCCTCGTAATATTTACGAGGGCTACGTTAATTTGATGTTGTTGTTCGTCAAATTTCCGCTTGAGTGCGCCATGTGTCCTCGTAACCTTACATGACATCTCCTTCTACTCAGTTCATGACTAACAGCCTTGGCGCGACGTTCAATCTTTGAGATTTGGTCACGTCGTCGTAAAGTATGCGAAAATTTATCAAAAAGACCAACTTATAGTTTTGCTGTTACCATAATTTTCAGAAAACTTTAACAACCATTTTCTTTTCCTATGTCTTTGGAATATCTGTTAGCAGAGAAGCACGTACTCTTGTTGTGTGTAATAGTAGTAAAAATGTAGAATAAATGGCTAAACCGTGTAGAGATAGCGCAATTTGTTCTCCATAGTGCAAGCAACGAGTCTGACCTTGATTATTTTTAGTGTCAGTGAGAGTGAAGATCACAAACATATCACAGATATGCTCATCATCTGATGAAAATTTTCCTTCATCATCACGTAATGATGATGAAATGAATAATTTGTCGCAAGTGAGAGAACGATTGCGTGAATTAGCCACACTATTGCATCAGTCAGGTCATTTATCTGAAAAAGCACAATAGCTCTATCAGTGTTTCAGCACCCCCTGTCAATATCTGGCAAGGCATTACATGACGCGTGGATGACGCGTCTGTAGTGTACTAATTGCCAATTAATGCTCCACGTTTCGAGTCAGCACTGCTCAACACGAACCAGAATAAATGATAGAAGTAGAGGTAGCTATTGAACATCCAAATCCACAAACTGTCAACCCTCTTACTAGTCATGAAAATGAACATCAGGAGTATTCCGACATAAAACATCAAGCAAAGGAAACAACAGTCTCTCACAAGTAACACACAAGTCGTAGGCACCGAATTTGAACAAAATAGAGCCCAAGTTGCCTTTAATGTACAAACGTTAATACTAAATACTCAAAACTAATGCTGGTAGCTCCTCAAGATTAGCATTAGACGTTCTGAGTGAAAACAGATGACTGGAAAATATTGTCAAAATTTCGTGGTTGAATGCAAGAAGACAGATTTCCACCTTCTCCAAAGAACCGAAGGGGACATCAGCGCCGCTATCGGAAATGCAGTATTCAGTGAGTGATACCCAACCATCGAAAACTAACGAACAACGTTCACGCTCTGCTAACACATGAAGAAAAACCTAAATGTTGCATTCACAAGAAACCTTTCTTGAACTCAAGGCCTTTGTTGCCAAATATATGGAATGAATGAAAGGAACCAAGTAAGGTGGAAAAGTAGATGATTAATGAGTGATAGTAATAATCATGAAGTAGAATGTAGTAAAGTAAATACATGTACTCGAACAGATGTGAAAGTTTATTTCAATTTTCATGTAGCCTTTTACTTTCTTTAAATAAAAGGTTTATAACTTTTGATACTCCCTCGCATCTTTCAACTAATGATAATACGGCCCGTTACATTAGAATTGTTCTAGGGTTAGTTGTTTAAATTGCTTACTTTAAGTAGTTTCTAAATGGGTTTAATGCCAAGTTAGGTTAGGATTAGGTTAATTTTGATCCAATTATTATGGCATCTGAGAGAATATCTAAAGAGCATCCATATATTTTTTCTAAGATTTTCGACTTTAAAAATCCTCTGGAAACAAGTGTCATTACGTTTCTGACAAGTTTTGTTACATAAATATACAATATGACAATATAAAATAGAATTACTTTTTAATAAAAGACAACTACTTTTTGAAGTAGTAAAAATTACGAATATTTAGCAGAGTTGTATGTTGAAAAGTGTTTACCAGTGCAGAGTTAACAGAAAAAAGTTTGTTACGTAATTATCTATACCCCAGTCATCATCTTTCACATAGCGAATTCTGTATAAACAACAAAAGAACGCATTTAATGTTTACTATGTAGACTTAAAACTTCACAAGTACAGGTAAAAAACTCTATAGAAGAAGATATATTTTAACGTTAAAACATGTACGATAATCATTTTTAGAAATTATTTCTCTTTACTAACAAATATACAGAAATTGAATTCTTATATACATTCAGAAGTTCATAGAATTGTTACGAAACCAGATGAAATATAGCTTGCATTGTAGTCTGTGTTAGTGATGGTTTCCTAAACAACAATATTTATATAAATATATAAAAATGGAACGAAACAAAAATATGTGTTCATATCAAATGTTTTAAAAATAAATATTATTTACTAGAATTATGCTGAGCCCACACAACCTTCATCGTAACATTAAATTCCACTGACTTACATATGTTTTAAATTTGATGAATTCCATTTCTGGCTTCAGAACAAGAACAGTTTAATTGTGTGTAAAAGAAAACCATCTGGAATTAGAGGAAGTAACGTAGTGTTTAGAGAAACTAAGATAAAGAAGAACAGACATCGTCATTATCACAACATGAGCAAAACATCAAGCGGACCTTGTGGACCCCAGCCGTGCACACCAAAACCTGTACCTAAGAAGGTGGTAGTATCTTGTGAACCGGAATGTGAGAGGAGAAAGCAAAGTATAATTTTTCCCCGGCGTAAAAAAGTCGCCGAAGACTACAAATCACTCGAAAAGCCTGTACAGCAGAAAAACAAGCTCTCAAAGATTGATCCTAAGAATACATTGCAAGACATTAGTCACCTCATAGACCGCGTGTCAGATGGCTTGAGAAAACAAATGAAGAATATAAGGGAAGATAAAACAGACTTCACGCAGGTAAAGATTTTTACGAAACCTCGCAGAAAAGGCACAGGCGTTAGTAGATGTGCCATATCTTCCGATATCCAGATAAAGAAGAAACATCGGTTGCACCCTTCATGTTGTTCCTCCACGAAAGGACGAAAGCCATGTTGCTTCAGGTCAGGACTAAGGGCGTCGTGCTGTACACCCAAATTAGAAGATGTATTCTGTTGTGATGTACACCCAGACTCTGGCACGCGAAAATTTCGTAGATTTCGATGTTCGGATGAGGTCACCGATGTTAAAGAGACACGAAAATACCGAGATCGTTGTCTCTGTCATTCGTCGAAGTACGGAATGTCAACTCCACTTAATCGTTTGTTAGTAAAGAGAGAATCCAATGAACATCTGAAAACTATGAAAGATACGTTTACCGGTAAAAAATTTCGTACAATTAAAGTACCCAATACTTGTGGATGTGCACATGTTGAACTCGGTGGTAAATTTGATCCGTCGCTGCCAAAATGTTGCTTGACTTTTCAAAGATTTTTTCGCGAAGGATCCCTTTGTCCAACTCATCAAGCAAATCGCGTTAGTAAAAAATCACAGTTGAGAGCGGAGTTTCTTGTGCATAAACTTGTGACAACCATTCGACGTGATATTGCTAGGAAACAACGCTTAAGTATTTGTGATTTAGATCAACGGTGCTACAGGAGCTCGACAAAGAATATGGAGCCATGCGGCTGCCCTGCACATGCTCCAGTTCCGTCGTCTTCCAAAGCGGCTTTAAGAATTGCCGCTGCCAGAAAATCAGTAACATTCAAATTCCAACCATGTGAATGTCGTAAAGTAGCTCAGAGACAGAAGAAACGAAGCACCAAAGTGAGCAAAATTAGTGTTAAAGACGACGACGAAGAAGACGACAAGGAGAAATCACCTCCACCTTGTCCAAAGACACCGGAAGAAATTTTGAAAATGTTAAAACCCGAGTTGGCTCTAGAACAACCAGATTGTGGTTGTTCTGAAGGAAAAAATCATGCAATTACTATGAAACAAATAAGAAGATCTGAATTTCGCAAAGAAACTAGCGAAATGGTGGACTCAATGTTGGAAAAACTTAGTGCCATGCCTCGAGAGAAAACTAAGGATACTGATGAAAATGATGAGGAAGCTCCGAAACGCGTTGTAACCAGAGGTGCATTACAACACCAACTAGCAGTTCTCGACAGCATGCCGCCTTGTTCTTTAACATATCCGAAAACAACATGTCCACCATGTTGTACTACTATGACTAAAGGAAAAGTAGGCACCAGAAAGACAAGCACGTGTGAGAAACCAGGTTGTAAGTTCTCGGAAAGTAAAGATGATGATAGCTAGTTCCTATATTTCCCTTAAAGTCAGTGTCCAAAATGAGTGACAATGAAAACCACTATATATTGTTTCCTTTTTTGTCAAAAACAGTCTCTTATCACTTTCATTTTGAAAGACTAAATTTGAATAAAGATGTGAACACAGCAAAAATTGGTATTTACTTCGACTGTATTCCGTAATAGGGTAAGAATGCTCTTTGTAGTCGAACTTCGTGTTCCAATCTCACATTATCTACCTTTTTGGTTTTGTTTCAGATTCGTTAAGTTATATTAGCTGATGTTGATTAAGATTAGGGTATGAATATTTTGCTCACTAATCTGAAGACTGTACACAGTAAAAATGCCTGTGTAAATTCAACGCTTTTCACTGTCCAATGGTGATTACCACTTTTTTATTGGTAATAAATCAACACAACACATGGTGTTAATTAGACATCAAGTGCTTACCTATTGTTATCTTGATCGCTTGCTTTCATAGAAATGGAACATATTCTCAATGAATGGGAATTCTGATCTTTAATTGGCAAATGGAAAAGTAATTAAATACTGACAAAAGTCGTGCGAATAACTGTTTGTGTTTGGGGTTCAGTAATATATATTTTTGATCCCTATATTGTTCCAATTTAGTGTCTTTTCTGTCTGGCGATTTAGTCCAGACGGCACGACGCTGAATTGTAACTCAGCAACCCACGTTCAAATTTTGCTGTAACTTTTTTTTTCTTTTTCTTGCTGCTAGTACGGAAATCAATAACGTGTGTTATGTTGAATTAACACAGGAATCTTTTTCTGTGTAAGCTTGCAACAATTCGGTGGCGCTGTTAGAAATAATGTAACAATGTCACTTTGTTTTCCTTTCGTTGTTATTGTACTCGTATTTCACTGAAAATATTTGTAAAATACTTGCCCTATGGTGATATTTCAGTGTAAGATTAATGTAAAGATGGCAGCACTACCTCCGTATATATCTATTGTATTTTTATTATTATTATCGTTGCACGAAATTTCAATGCTGCTCCTAAAAATTCAAGCCTAGAGAGTTCAAACATTCAGGGAAGAAAATTAATAACCAATTCAACAGTTCGATCAATGCCGATCTTTTATTTTCATTTCTCCACTCTTGAAATCGCTTGATTGTTGTTGTGAACTTCAAAGCCTATAACAATGAAGTTCTTTCAACAATGAACGAAAAAGAAAATTAAACATCGACATGGATTGAACTCATGAAATGGTTATGAACTTTCTTCCCTGAAAGTTAGAACTCTCTAGGCTTGAATTTGTTTGAGCAGCATTGAAATTTCGTCCAACGACCAAAATACATTAGACGTATACGGAGGTAGTGCTTCCATCTTTTGTTGGAGATCGTAGCTCTACATTAACCTTAACAAGGGGCTTGAAGGTTTCTTCAAAAGCCACTAAATGCATGAGAAAACACTATATATACAGAGGTGCATTGCATGCTATTCGTGGTAATGATATTACACAAACAATTGAACAGTGGCCTATCATCCTTATGATCAGTAAAGAGACCTATGCGAAAAAGAAAATGACTATTAAAGGATATGCTTGAAATAGAAAAGCACGTTCGTTTCATTGTTTTCTTTTCCCTCTCCAACAGTTTTACGAAGGGATTCAGAACAAATATTTAACAAAGATTTCGTGCAAGTCTCTGCGAGGGTCCTCCAGAACACCCCTGTGCTACTTGCAGGACAGGAGGAGCTACCTGCGATTGGATTGCTTTACTTAGAAGTGAGAGCAGTCAGTCTCAGATGACTGCTGTTGATAGATTGTTTCTAACGACGCGACTAAGGGCGTGAGACTTCTTCGTTGTGTAGTTTCTATCCATTTCTGGTGTACACCATGGATGTGAAAACACAAGATGATATTATAAAGATGTGGTTGAATAAAGAATTATCATATGACTCATCCCCATAGGCTCAATGACGTATATTCTGAGCATATCAACAAAACTGGCACGGAAAAATCCAATGTGAGAGCAGACGAGAATGGTTTACAAATGGGGGATGCGGCGTTGGACCAACACTTCGTACGACCAACAGCCTCTCAAGCAGCAAGAACCGGCGTACGACCAACACCCCAGGGCAAAAACCTGTGTTGGTCGAACGCCGTGTTGGTCCAACGCCGGTTCTACGAAGTGTTGGTTTCATGCCGGTGTTGATCCAACGCCGCCGTGTTGGTTCTACGCCGGTGTCCAAAAAATAAATTAAGATGACATTTTTTAGTTTTTAGGTTTTATAAATCTAGAGCGTTGTCAATTTTATTGTTGGTCCAATTACATAATTGTTTCATTATTATCAAGATTTGTGTTTTACCGTGTTGGTCGTACGCCGGTTATTATTGTTGGTCTAACGCCGTGTTAGTCCAACGCCGTCTTGGTTCCGTGTTGGTCAAACGCTGTGTTGGTCCAACGCCGTGCTGGTCCTACGCATGTAACCCGTACAAATTGCTGCTTTACAAGGACATAAACCAGTAAAGAGTATGTAGGGGAATAAAAATTAGGAAATGAGAAATCCGTAAGTCAGTTCCTCCTAAAACGCTTGGACACAATTTAGTGACGAGATTGCCTTGTCTTATGGAGGCATCGAAGTCAAATAACTGTATAGGATGTGCAAACTGCTCCACAAGAAAGAACGGGTTTACAACTCACAAGTGCGATTCATTTAAATATACTATATGCAAAGGAAACAGGGACATGAAAATAATTTAACTCTCGCACTACTAAGGTTTTTTTGTTTTCTTTTTGTGTGTGTGTGTAGCACGGACTATACCAACGCGAGGAACCTTGTGCCCAGCTTCAAAAGGTAAATACATTTCGCAATATAAACTTAAATTAGTGTCGGATTCAAATTCAGATATCTTGCAAGTCAACATAGTAATTTAACGATTTCAAACAAAATACGAGCAATAATAGTACGGTATAACCAACAATCAAGAGATACATTTTTTTTTTTTTAAAGATAGATAAAAATAGAACGCTTGGTACCCTGTGTCACAAAAAATACCTTGGGAATGTGAATGTTTTAAAAATTGATTGGCAACGCGAACATCTACGGTGCGTGAAGTAACCCTATGGCATGCCGCATTACGTATGTGATGCTGATACATCTAATTGTATGGAAATCATTGGAACTATTAAAATTTTAAAATGGGTTGGCAACACTGAAAAGTGCGGCACCAGATATACCTCTTTGACCTGTCACAGTACCTAATTCACATGTGTGCAAAACTTGGTGTAAATCAATGCTGATAGGTCCAAAGTTATGGAAATAATTTGAAAAATTAATTTTTTGAAATAAGTTGGTAACACTGACACCTGAGCCACCTGGTGCCTTGAGTCTTTCTGTGGGCATATGTCTAACCCCGAAGTTCAGAAAAGTCGGGAAACAACTACTCATAATACTGCCATCTGGAAGCAACACTTCGAAATCTTAGTCACGTCTACTACCAACGGCGGTCGGTGGGGGGGAGGGGGTACTTCGTGCGCCTCAACGGAAGAAAGCAAATTTATGAGAGACACTAATGTTCAAGTTGCACCACCGTAACACCTAAACATGCTGAAGAACTATATTTTTTATAGATTTTTAAAGAGACGATTAACAGGATCATTACAAAAAATATGGCATGGTTGGCAGAATGTACCTCCTACCTTGCTAGTTCGAGAGTTAATAATTAATTTGTAATGACAGATAAGGTTGCCACCTTTTGATGAATAAATTACGGGATAATACCAGAAAATACGGGACAAATCGGAAATAACCTAAAATGAAAGTATTTACTTAAGCTCGGTACTATTATATAATTATCCGGACAATTTAAAACCTCCATAATAATTCTGCTCCTCTGCAGGTATAAATTTGAATTTCGCATTTAACTTTTAAAGCCTTTAGGCACTTTCGTCTCAGACCTAATGGATGATGATGGGATGATTATTGGAATAAAGACAGTTGGAGTAATCAGGAGAACCTCGAGGAAAACCCACGCACACGGTGTTTGTCCACCACAAAACCCACATGACACGAGCAGGATTTGAACCGACGACCGCAAGTACCAGTTCTCTGCAGCTGCAGGTATTCTCCCTTATACAAATTGCGTTTAATATCCTTTCCAATAGTAATACACTATATGACAACTCTAAATACGAGCAAATAGCAGGCACGAGTACTATACGCCACCATGTTGGGAACCTGGGATGGCCTGGGGATGTGAACAGAGTCTGCTCGCCAGTGCGTATAGTAAACAGTTGGAAAAGAGTCCATCACGGTTTACTTCTTAAAATTATTGATATGTTGAAAATAAGTGTGTGAATTTACTACTGATAATACGGGACCCGTAATTTTTACCTAACATACGGGACATCCTGTATTATACCAGTAATTCTTGATGATTCTACATTCAAACACATACAAAAGAAAAATTTAAATTATTATTGCATTAGAGCTACAAAGTGATCGATCCAGTGGGGTGAAGTCGATCACTGATTTACACCTGTATTCTCAGTGGAAATACAACTTTATCCACGTAATAGAGTAAAGGCGACTACAAACTTCAATGTTTAAAATGTATAAATGAACGCGTGCCTTTTATCATAAAACTATATTCACATAAAGTATAGCAGCAAATATTTTTATTGCAATTTCACGATACAAAGCATTATACATGTATTTCAAAATCCGACCCCCCAAACATACTACCAGTGATCACTAAATGTCAGAAAAATCAATATTCAAAACAAAAAAACATGACCTCGACCAATGTCTTTGCTTTGCAGTTCAGTTGCAATTTGTGTGAAAGGCATCATTTGAATATCAGGAACGTCCGGAAAGACAAAGTAAATTTGTTTAACATCCCTTTTCCGTAAATAACTTATTTCAACTTCGCTGTTAATAATTGCAATAATTTGGTCAATATAATCCCTATTCCTTTTACCAGTGGAAAATGGCACAAGAACAAATTCGCCAGAACGAAAAGAACTTTAATTATTCATATCCCCGTTCTCACTGCTAGTTTCCTCTTCAATATGTGTGGTTATGATGATAGAAGAAGATTTTAGTTTAGCAATAATATTGTCTTGCACTCCTGAAGTGCGAAAAAAAATATATGTTGGTATGTTATTACCTTTTGAATTGGCAAGATGGCGGCGAACTAGAAGAAAACTGCTGAAATCTCCTGTGCATTTTTTTACAATATATCAAAGTTTTCTTCGACCTTCCGTTCAAGAAAATTTACTCAGTAGTGTTATAAAGTATTGCAGTGTTTTATATAATAGTTTTACATCAAGAAAATTCAAAATTAATTGTGATAACAACATCAAATGCGACAGTGACAAGAGAGTTAAGAGTGACTAACAGCTATGGCGGACAGAAACCATAGCAACCAATAAATAACTTACCTTAAAACATCAATTATTAAGACTGTTAGACTGCAAAACTGTATTATATTATAAATATTATTAGGTTTCATATTTTATCACTGGAGGGAATTTATCAATCCTGGTATTTTATAACGTTATATAAATCATTGGTTAGGCCTAAGGTTGAATATATGTCTTCAATATGGAATGACCTGTCCAAAACTTGTTGTAATTTAATTGAAGCTACCCAAAAATGTTTTATGAGATTACTTTGCTTTAAATTTCACCTACCATATTTCAAATACGACTACAACTACTGGTGTGCTTTTTTCAACATTGAAAAATTACACGAAAGAAGGAATGAAATACACAAAGATTTTTATGTAAAATTTTGGATAATAAATTACAATCTACATATATACTTGAGAGAATAGTATGGACTATACCCTTGTACAACACGAGAAAAAAAATCATGTTTAAAAACGATAGTTGAAAATGATTTTCTACTACGTAGAATAATCAAACACTATGAGGATAGAGTCTAAATCACGAAAGGATTGTTAGTTACTCCACTATGTACAATGTAGTTAATTTTAAACTTTCTGTATGTATGTAGTTAATTTTAAACTTTCTGTATGTATCTTAAAGGTTGTATTACTGTAAGACAAATATGTAATACTTTTTTTTTCTCTGACATAATGCTATATTAGGCTTTGTACGGCTGCTCATAGCATGTTTCTAAATAAACTATTACTATTATTACTATTACTATAAAACAGCAATTAATAAAACGAAAGCGCAATGGATGGGCATGATTAGTCATTTCCGCGCTAGATTACAAAATACGAATACGAATATTATTACCTTCATGCACAATAAAACCTTGTGCATGGTAAATGTTGAAATTAACACAGTAAAATTGACAGTCTACATGACCCGGACTCGAACACGTATCTCCTAGTTGGCGGTTGCGTATGCTGTCAATTATACTACCATGCAGACCAAATCACTATGAATATAGAATGTTCATCATGCCTCGAGCCACTCCTGCAGGGAGAGGGGTCACTATATGCAAGAAGTATTGCTCATTGCGTGGTGATATAATAGACAAAATACCCAACTGGTATCTTGGAAATCCGGGTTCCAGTTTCGGTCACGGCGGCTGCTAATTTTTCTGTGTTATTGCACATTTATCACACACAAGTTCTCTTGCAAAAAAGGTAATCACATGAAACTTCAGACCTTGTAGTGCTGTTTTATAAACGATAGATAATAGAATGCAAGGTAAGGGTTGTTATGTGATCGTATCAGAAGAGGAAAATATGTTAGAAATAATAAATATTATGCACTAAGTGGTCATTACATTTGGTTTTACTTTATACCCTGATTTGCAAACAAAAATGGGTACTTGCTGATGTAGTATGTTAATGAATATTAAAATCAATTATCATTAATATTTATATGGAGCATATTTTTTTTACAAAGATAACATGCATATCAGGAAAGAAGTTAAGTGATCTTCTGAAACTCCAGTTTCACTCTACCCTCCCTGAAATTCGGCTTGAACTTCAACATGGAACTTACATTTAATACGGCGAAAATCACATCTAAAACAAATTCAAAATCTAAATATTTACGGAGAATGTGGAAACTGAAATATATTTATGGTTTCAAATTTTAATGGAGACAAAAAAAAAGCTTTTAAATAAATCTGAAATGGTTCCAACAGAATGAAATTTTATACTTTGAAAAATGTCATATATTTCAGTTCAAGGGATATCTACATATCGATAGTCAACTTGTTATATTTACCGTCTTTACCACATTACTCGATGGATGTTAAATTATCTTGGATTTAGAAAAAACGAAAGAGGTCTAACAGATCTGAAAATCAGTTTGTAATCATGCTGAACATAAAATACTGACAATTTTTTAATCAAGAAGTAACATCTTTTTTTGTTGTTGTTGTTATATTGATAGTCGTCACGGCTCAGGTGGTAGTGTCTCTCACTACGCAACCCGAGTTCAAATCTCGGCCAATAAGTTGGAGACTTTCCTTCAGCGCTCCCGTGCCTGGCGCAGTAACTGCACTCATTCCTCTATCAAATTGACTACTAGAGTGTCTTTAGTACTCCTGGGCACTTTGGAAGGCAAAGGCGGTCAAGAGTGGGACTGACCACCCCACCTTATTTTGTACCGTAGATAGAGAATATATGGTCCATTACGAACGCATCCTTCAGTATATCTTTATGCGTCGCACAGGGTTATATTATAGGTTATACATGAACTGAGTATCAGTTAAAAGAATGATGATTTCAAACAAAATAGTAACTTTAATCAATTTTATACCTTTCATTAACATAGTCTTCCATCATGCATGAGTCAATTAAAAATCTTGCTAATACTAATATTAAAATACATACCCTTATTCTGCCTTCCTTAAACATACCAAATAGTTGATAAACTTACATTCGACTTTAAAACTTTAGGGAAGTGTAAATATTCCCTGTTGTCTCCCCTCCTTTGCGAGTGCGGACATAACAGTTTTTAAGTTAATACTTTGGTTCGGTTTCAAAGCGGCACCGTAATATCATAAACTTTACAACTGTGGACTTGTAAGGCAAGGTACGAAATCACCCCAGCTTCGTAGTAACAAGCAGAGCTCATGAGTTTGCATTAGTAATTGGACTTGAAGCAAACAAACAAACAAACAAAAAAAGTGAGCGCTACAATTCTTCTAAGAATCACTAAGGCTCTAAGAGTCTCTTGATAGCATAGTAATGCAGTTGGTGTTAACAGTACAGTACGTATGTGACGAAATTAACATGTCACTCCTATAGGTTTCCCTTAATTAGGATAATTTCTGTTATGGTTTGGTACTTCGTTTCAATGTTATTCAGTTGTAGCTGTTATGCGAGACAACATATATATATATATATATATATATATTGCACCAAGAGGACGAACAAAGCGGGTATATAAGGACCTCTATTGTTAGCAAGCTACCAAGGGACCTAATATGACATTTCAAACTAGAAACGTAAATCATAAGTTAGTTTTAGGAATTGCTTCTCCTACTGCAGACACTGTCTTCCTGCCGGAATTAACAAGTTGGTGTAGCATTATGGATGACAATAAACATCGTAAAAAAATGGCACAATCAAATATATAAGAAATGCTCGTCGCTCATCCCAAAGGAAAATGTTAGTAGTGGAAACAAGTTTTCAAAATTTTCATTTAAGGAAATCCTTCATGTTACCCGTGAATTTGAATCTTGAAATTATTTGTTGCCTTTAGGCAACTTTAACTGAGGCCGGCAAAGCCTGGGGGAATAGAATGTGGAAAGAAAGTCGGCAAGGGTCTAGTTCAAAGGTACCATTTTGCTAATATGACAAAGATGCAACACTGGAAGAACCTCAGTCAGCATGGGCGATCGCCGCGATCGTTCCCAGGACCGCAATTGTTAAACTAATGCTGTACCAACTGAACTACGGCCGGTCAATATCTCCCGTGATTTCGTATTGTGTTGGACATGATGTAGAGAAAAATATAGAAAGAGTACAATTTTCTGTGCCTCCTTCATTACAATTGATAAAGTTAGGTTCGATTAGGTTTGGTTCGTTGATGTTATATTGACACCAGAAACAAATATAGAAAGCGACATCCACTTTTTTAAGATATTCACTTGAACTTTGTTCAATAAGTGTTCAGTACTCTACACTATTTCTAAAATTATGCTTATTAGACACTCTGTTACTGTCTAATATTGAACTAACACGTAATGAATATGCTATTAGTAAGGCGCTTAATCAATTTTATTAACAATAACTTTTGTGGTTATCGTCCAAAGGAATATTATATTTAGGGTGTTAGATAGTGATTTTTTTTTGTCATGTGTTGTAGTGGAATTAATGTATTTGTGTTCAGAATGTCGAGTTTCTATTTACATAGCGACACTGGGTGACACGTATTTCCAATTTCTTCTTCAAGGTTACTCTTCGGTTCTCTCAGACTGCAACATCACCTACTATTCTTTAACTAATTGTTCATTTATGTTAATACACTTATTTGTTCAATCTTCTTGTATTTATGAGAGAAGACTTTTCTTTGCTGGTAGATTTTGTACAAACTTTTCGCCCAGTAACAGGAGATGATGGAGGCTTTTGACATGTAGAACGATGTGATGATAACTGTCCTTTAGATGGAGTTACTTTAGTTTGTGTCTTTGATTTACTACTGAAATTACGAGAAGAATCGCGAGAACAACCAGGAGCTTGGAAATCAATATAATTGTCTTTCTTTTGTACTGTTACTGGCATAACCGTAGTAGCTGGTCCTTTTGGCTTACCTTTACCTCCCAGTTGTAGTCCTGTGCCGTGTGCATAGTCAACCGTCGGTACTGCTTCACAAATTACTTGTGAAGTACATGATGGAGGTTTGTCTGATTGAGACGTTTTTGTTCTGCACTCCTTTCTCTTGCAGTCCCTTGGCCCAGAGTCAGGTAATGCAGACACATCACGACATGTAGGACGTTTTGAACACGGTTCATCTATGCCAGCTGGCCCAACATTTTTAAACATTTTGTAGGTTCGGTTTGAACACTTTGATTTAGGACAAGTAGTCGTGTGACGTGTGGGATCATCGCAACAAGGTGGATCTTGTTGTGATGCTGGAGTAAAACGAATTTCACTTAAGAAAGGATCAGGTTGCCTATAAGATTTGCCTTTACGAATTGCCGCAAAATCTGGGCATGGTGGTTGACTTGAAGATCGATTGTGCGAGCCACTACACGTAGTAGAGCAGATATCTTTTGCTGCCGAAGTCATTTCACTTGCACAGGGAGGAATTTTATATTCAGATATACTTTTCCTGCTTCTGACAGACCCTCGTCTAGACCTTCTCAACAAATCAATTAAGGCTTGTTGAGACTCAGTTCGAGTAGGACGATAAGCGGTTGAAGTATCTGTACTTGTAAGGCTTATACCACCTCGAGTATTACCAGTTCCTTCACACGAACCACAAAGAGGAAATATACTACCACTACCAGAAAGTTTTCTTTTAGTTTTCTTTTCAAATATACCACGTTCAGCTATTTTAGTGGCACAATTTCCACATGTACACACAATACAAGTCTTCCTCATATCTGTCTCGTCTTCATAGGTAGTCCTTGGTATATCTAGCAAGTAGTCTGAAGAATCTTTCAGTACAAGATGACGGTTAAGTTGAGCAGAAATCCCATATTTGGATGCATGACAAGGACACCTTTCACTAGACGTTAAGATATCAAATTCATCTCCACAATGGCATTTATGACTTTCTTTTCTTCTTCCAGCAGCTTTGTGCTTCGAACTTGGACAACACTCGGTTGGTTCCTCATATGCGCAACACGATGCTTTCACACCACCCTGTCTTGTACAACAAGTCCGTTTCCATCTTAAAGTCGTACCACATAAGATCTTTTTACGTTGTCTAGGCTCCTGAATTATCTCTGAACATCCAACACAATGACTGAATAGTGGTTCTCGTTTACCCCGTAGAAGCGATTGCATATCTAGTACTGTCTGCTTTAAATTAGTTTTTCCATCTTGAAGGAAGCGAAGTTCTTGTCTCACACCAGTTGATATGTTGTCCAGTTGACTTGAAATCTCAAGTAGAACAGCTTTAGGATCAGAAAGGGAATTGCTTCCGAACTTCCTTGCTAGATTTTCGTTGCTTTCTCCTCCAGTGTAGTTTGATGTCATGGCAGCACCTTCTGAAGCGAATTCGTCGGTTAAAGATTTGCTTCTGCGTGCACTTCCCTCGTCTTCTCCCATTCTGGCACTATCACAAGCTCCTTGAGCTACCTTCCATGTTCTACGTGGTTTTCATTTCAGTGCACCGTAATACTCATTATCGCACATGCATTTCTTTTTCTTTGTCTGTCCAAAGTTCAGATTAGTTCTGTGCTGACATTTTTTTTTAAATTAACTGTCAATTTACATGTTTTATTGATGGATTTTGTTTCGTGTTGTGCGCCATTTTGATTACTCTGCTTTGTTGAAATGACAATGAACTTTACAAAAATGACGGACGTGAGAGAAAATATGTTTCTTTTTTCTTTTTGCGTAATTAAGTTTTATGTATTGTTAAATTCGTTCTTTATTGGATATGAGTTATTAAAAAAGTATTATTGATTAATAGTTAGAAAATAAAAATTAACAAGAAACTTAGACCAAATATCGAAAAGAATGTAAGAAATATTAAATTTGATTGGTAAGTTTGTCGGGATGAATAGGGAGATGGACAAAACGGACAGATGTAGCTTTACTTGTCTATAGTGTGTATCGTAAGAAACAAACCAGAATGCTTTTCGGCTCGAACGAAACTTGCATGGTTCTACTACACTGGGATGAAGTTAAATATTTCAATTCATGGAAACTGCATTAAAAGAAAAGTACATGATAAAATGGTATAGTCATTTAAATCAACTGAAAATTTATTCACTCATCAAACATCATTAACATAAAGCTATAACCTCTGTTTATGAGTGCAGAAACTATGAGAACAGTGATAATAATATAAGAAGATAAGATTTCAATAAATAAATTACTGTAGAAGAGAGATGAAAAATGTAATTCCTGTTTTAATAAGTTAAATAAGAAATGCACAATAGTTTTGAACATTTCCAAAGCTATTCCAATGGTGTATTTGGTCCAAAAACTGCAGATGCAGAAAAATGAAATCTATTTCCTGACGGCGCGGACAAGTCAGTTACCAACTGCTCCGACTCCTAGCCACGTCGTTCCCCTCATCGGAAACACACATACACAAGAGAAAGGTAATATTATTAGAGAGACAGACAGGTGTGCAAGCACTTCAAACACACACAAACAAACGCACAAAGATGGCAACATTTCGTCTAAGGTTTGGTAGGTAGCCTATCCCCCAAGGGAGGAGTTGGTCTACTGCTTCCACGCTGAGAGTAGAGCCTAAGCTCTCACTGTGATCGCCACTACCTTTAATTCCAAGCAGGTCCCCAATTGCATCACGATTCTGGGTGGGTACAGACCCGCACGCCTTGGAATAAATCATGGCAGCGCCGGGAATCAAAACCCGGGACCCTTCAATCCGTAGTCAGACACTATATTGTGGCGTGATATTTGGAATGAGTCTAACCTATTCAAATCCCGAAATTTATCCATTTATTTAACTTCTATTAACTTTATTTACTGCCAGAAACCCCAGTTTCTGCAATGCTCCGATAAGGAAATTCTTGTTATTTAATTCTTGTTAAAAACGAAGTTGCGCCCAGCAACTAAGTTAAATTGGTTCAATCTGGTTTTCTTATTACGCAATAAGAAAGGAAAAACACCAGATCCTTATTATCTTTGAAAATAACTTGAATTTACAAAAAAAGGAGTGTTGTATCCGTTTTGTCAAGGGTAAACTGTGGTTTGTAAAACGCAGTAAGACAATAGAGTCATCACCACCTCATCCCTGAATTTTCCATGATTTGTGCCTTTCCTTATACCATATAAGGACTGTTTTGAGTAGCTTAGCTGTGTCGCGTGATGTGAGAATCACCCGAGGACCTACGTAATTTCCTCGAATTGGGAGTGGCCCATTTTGATCAACAAAAAGCGAGCCAAGGCTGGATCGTGGCTCAATCACTCAGTTCGCTCGATTGATTCGCGTCAACTCTGATCAGCGAAGTTCGACTTGTCTCAGGTCAGTATGACTGAAAATTTCTACTCATTTTGGACTTTAACTTCTTCGAAACGGAATTTCAACCCCTACTGTACTTTGAATTAATTGATCATGACTGAAAGCAACTAAAACGTAAACTCTTGGGTCCATTAGTAAATGAAATGTATTGATAAGTACTCTCAGATCTCCCCCTGACGTTTTAGTTAGGTAACTAGATGTAGTCAATAGAACCAATTAAGAATGTAAAGTTACATCAGCAATCTCTTTTACCAAATTTAATATTTTTGTTGTATTATTATTTTTTTTTTTTTTTGCTTAGCTTAAATAAAATGTTAAAAATGTAATTCTCAATTGTCCAAGTCTATTCAGGTACATATGAGGCAAGTATGCCGCATCTTGACTCCACCACCTTCGTCGTACTTAACCACGCCCTACCATCTGAAACCTTTGAGAAATGTTTTTTTTTTATTTTTTTTTATTTCGCAGGTATGTCTCCCATAGTAGAGTTTTCTGGGAAAAGAAAACTAAAGGTAACGCTACAAAATATATATATATATATATATATAATCATATTCAGCCGTTTTCTATCCACTGCTGGATGAAGGGCTCCCCCTTTTCTTCCCACATATCTCAGTCTGCTGCTATCCTCATCCATATATATATGTAAGAGAAAAGTCCCAGTGAAAAGGGTGATAATTCGGTCAAGCTACAGGCTGCCGAAAGCGTGGAAAATTAACTTGAGAGCTTCACATTTCTAGCCCCACGAACAGTAGAGCACTGTACCGTCAAAGACTTTAAACCTGTTCTATTTTAAAACGCATATTTCAAAATTGTGCGGTGAGTGCGCAAGTAGGTTTACCTAGTACTACCCGTTTTTTCGTGTTTATTTCCCCCCTGTCGAAATGTTAAAAAATCCCTAAACTCACCCGATTTTCTCCATGACATTCCCACATTTGCGTGTGGTATTTTTCATAATATCTTTCTTTACAATTATACGTAAACTGCTCTTCTGTTGCCATTTTTTTCGTTCCATAATATAACTTACCATTAAAGATGGGTCGATACCAGATTTTCGACATTCTGTATTTGATACTTTTCATAGGGTTCAATGCGTTTCTAAAATTAATAAAATGTAATATATAATTAAAATGTAAGTACACTTTCCTATCACTTAACTCTAATACTTCATTAAATAAATTCTGGTTCATAACAATAACTTTAGTGTCGGTGTCTATGCATACGTCAATATTTTCGGAAGATCCACAATACAACAAATGATATAAAAAATGTAATTTTAGGGTTCGGAACTTGATGAAATGTTCCCTGTCGACTTGGAAACGATGCTGATTATAATAAAAACTAATTTCACTCTAAACTGAAGCCAACACGTGATTCTTGTTTTGCATTATTTTTTACTATTGTGGGGGTTAATTGGTCATTTTCTGCTTTCTCGGTCCTTTATTTTTGTATTTTTTTTAAGGATTTACTCATATTTTCAACTTTTTCCTGCTTACCTGCAATTGCTTTCATGTTTCACATGTACACATATGCTAAACATAAGTCATAAAGAATGTTTAGGGTTACAATAACTCACGATAGGGCAAACGGCAAAGAGATGCCAGGCGTTAGGTCAGGTCACTGCAGAGGTAAATGAAGAATTGACTGCAACTGGAAGCTAAACGAGAAATTGTTTCTGAAATGCTCTTTTCTTGTCACTTGTTCTTTTTCCAATCCATAAACATTTTGATAGGATTGGGGAACTTGCAGCGAGAAGGTCGAGCGATGTCTACAACAAGTTTAAGTTTCTTCAGACTTATGGTTGTATGTGGTCCGTTGTGCTAAATCCACCTTGTTCCCTTCCCTGGTTAAAATCCAAGTCTCGTTCAATCCGATTCATAATAACTTCAAAATAACTTTGGTGAACATAAGGCCTGCAGATAAAAGAACCTCTACAGAAGTGAAGACTTTCTATACTGAACAAGACGCCTCAACAAAGGACTGAAAACAGGCACGTATACCCTGTAAAGTTGTGTCTTGCTGCAAGAGTAAGAACTCAAATAGGAAACACGTGCTGTGATCACTCGGAGGGCATAGACTTCAAGCCTCGGAGTCAGAGTTTATAACAACACTTACAAGTTGTCCTGTTGTAGGATTACTTTGCGCTTGTATATAAAATACCACTCGCAGCAATATACAGATGCAATGGTGCAAAGATAGACGAATTGCGGGTTAACTTTGCACCAACTTTAAATAAATATATTGAAAAAAGTAACATTTTCTTTCCTTTTCTAACAACCATTTGATTCAGGCAGTACTAAATAACTAACTAACTCTATAGCTTATGGAACTCGCAAGTTCATCTCCGCAGTAACAAAGTTCGCTATTGCACTAAATTGCCCTTGATCCCGGAAGAATTGTGGCATATCTCGAGTACGGGTTATCCTTCCGCGACATTGGTGCCTGTATTGGACGGACTGCGTCCACAGTGCAGCGCATATGTACTCGATGGCTCCATAAAGGCATTACGCAACTACATGCCGGATCCCAACGACCGCGTCATAGACCGCGGATACAGACGGCTTGTACATATTACTCTGTCAAAACAAACAACCACATCCCCAAAACTAGCGTACGCACTGGCGGATGTTGCACAGAGCCCAGTGTGCCCAGGAGCAGTTCTACGTAGTCTGGCAGAGGGGGGGGGGGGTATATTTTCACGGCTCGCATTGCTGCAGCTTTCGCTGACTGCACAGCATAGGCATGAGGGACTACAATTGAGTTGTTAACATCGCGCATGCAGAACAAATTGAAGGACATCCTTTTACAGAAGTATCCCGCTTCTGTCTGCAGCATCATGATAGCCGCATCCATATGTGGCGTTACCATGGCACTAGACTAGGTGACGCCTGCGTTTTGCATCGCCACGTCGGTCCGATACCAGCTGTTATTGGTGTGGATTGCCATTTGATTCCGTACCCGTTCGTGTCTCCTACGTATTAACGGAAATGTGACCCATCAACGGTACATCGACAATGTGTTGGACCCGGTTGAGATCCCTCAAGTGCAGACCCTACAGGAGCAGCGCATGTGGAAGGTGATGTTCTAGCCTTCCTTGCTGGACACAATATTCCTCTGCTTGGTGGTCGTTCACCTGATCTCTTGCGGATTGAGCACATCTGGCCCATGATTTCAGAACACCACTCACTCCAGTGATCTCCCCAGCTACAGTTCATGAGCTGTGGCTCATACCCCAGAAGCATATCCAAAGGTTCATACTCTCTATGCCCCGCTGTGTTGCAGCCGTTCTGAATGCCTATAGTGGACTGACCTCCGGCAGTCATTTTCTAGTTGTACCTTAAGGTATTTTCTATCCTTCTTGGTGTTGCATTTTTAACGGTGATCTCTGTAGTAATAAAATAAAAATACAGTACTGCTATGTGCTAATTATTAATAATAACTAAGCAAGTAAGTTAAAGACTTTACATTGAACAGCTTAACATTAAGGCATAATCTGCAAATATACAATAAGATAATGCAAAAAATATAAATGCAGTGTCTGAAAGATACTACATAGACTCATATAACCAGAAAATCAAGGAGCAAACAAACTCATAAAGAAATATGCAATAATAGAACAACCAGATTCCACGCTAGGAAACATCATTATTAGCTGAAGGCTATAGTATAGATCCATATAGCTTAATCCCGTACCAAAGAATTCGCAGGATGAAACCAAGGAATGACAGTATCCACGCCTATTAATACAAGATGCACTCCTCTTTTTGCTGTTCATTCCTTACAAAACGATCAATAAATACTCTACCAATTAGAATTTGGACGTCTTGGTTTATCCGTTTCACTTCCAAATCGAGGAGTCCATCTGTTTCTTACCATTCTTCCATTTCTCATGTAATTTAGTTCTCTCCTGTGCAGTGAAACTCCTGTAAAACCATCTCACTTGTTAACCGTCACATGAGATCTGTTTGGGTTCCACTCTGCGTTCCACTTCACAATATAAATTAATCATTAAGTTTGCGTCTTTCCTTCAAATAGACGTTCAAATGCAGGGTTGAAACCTTGTTGCTGAATTCCTGGATATCCAAATTCAATTCCTCACTCAGCGGCAGTTCATTTATGGAGCGTCCCCACATCCTTGATCTAACTTCGTCCAGATCATTATCCAAAATGCAATAAAGTAGAAAGTGGCGCGTGTTGCTCGTTCTGCACAATCATAGTCCGAATTTTCGATTATTCTAAGTTCACAAAGTTTTTCCTTATAGGGTCCATGCCCTGTTGCAAAGTGAACAAGGCCGTAGTTCGGTTTTAGACGTTTCAGTATAAGCCGTTCACTAACTAGGGAAAATAGCACTTTCACTCTCCGTCCAGTCTGACTGTTTTGCCACTTTGAGATGATCCTCTCGTTCAATTGGAATGAGTCCTCTAGATCCGCATTCACTATAACCCTGATTTTCTTGGCTCCTCCTTTCACTCCAATATTTGATCTCTCTCTTGATTACCTATAGGTAGAGTGAGTGGAGTTAGGTCCATAGTGACTACTAACGGATCTCCTGACACCATCATATGTGGACCAGTTTATGAATACTTTCCTCTGGACTCTGTTTATCTTCATGACTAGCGATCCATTCTGAAGAAATCATGTTCACCGTAAGCGCGCCGCGTACGCGGTTATGGAAACGCGAATTGCGTTATGATGTAAAATCACTTTTTGTATTGGTAGTTTATATCTTGTGGTAGCTATTGTTTTTATTTTATTTATAAATTTCAACGTTTTCTCTACCACATTTTCAACGTGTACGTTTCTTATGAGGCCCTCTTCTTGCACAACTCCAAGGAAATCTCGATTTTTTTTTGTTTCGGCACCACAAGTATAGTTCTCGGAGCATATAATTCAGTTTACATTCAATTTCTCTGCTAAAATTTTCACTGATAATCTCTACTAGATCGTCTGCATAGGCGATTTTTTTTGTTTGGAACATGTGATTTAATTTTGACAGGCACGGGTCAAAAAATATATTCCATAAAATTGGTCCGCAAACTAATACCTGCAGGCAGTCCTTAGATCTTCATCTGGGAGAATATACTTCACTTTTAGGTTCTTAAAGTACTCCTTGATGATTTTCAATAAAATTCCTGGGATTCCAATTTCCTGAACACGAAAAATCAGGGCTAGCCACCAGAAATTTTTAAAAGCGCCATCCATGTTGACAAGTAGTGTAACAACGTACGTATTAGTTACTTCTAGCTATCTTATTTGCTGGAGATAGTTTATCACAGCTTCAGTTAACATCCCTTGCATACTATTTGTGATTTTATATTCGTTTTGTAGTAACCGATGAATGATCACCTTTCAAAAACTTTTCCGATGACATTCAATAGGCAAATTGGCCTATACGATTTTGTAACTGATCTATCCTTGTCCGCGCTTTTAAGCAATATGATCAGCTTGGAGATTTTCCACACATCCGGAAATCTTTCTTGACGTAGGCATCTGTGCGAGATATCACGAGGTATGGCGTTAAAATTTCCCTCCTCTCCTTGAAATATCTAGTCCTTATACCATCCGGGCGTGGTGCTTTGTCTTTTTTAATCTTCCTTATTATTTCTGTAATTTCATCATTCGTAACGCATATTTTCGTTTCCGTATCCAAAGATCATCATTCGTAACGCACATTTGAGGAATAATAGTCAGATACATCTTCTGCTCTGATCCTTTGATGAATGTGAATTTCCATGTCATCTTCCATTGTGTTATCTATTCATTAGGGATTGGTTTATAGCCTTCCACGTGATGATGAGACAACTTCTTTCTTCATGGTACATCGTGTATGGTCATGAGTTAATGCCTAAGGATGGTGAATCGCGTGTTATAATATTGTTGCTGTTGTTGTAAACGTATTTTAGATTAAAGCACTTACCAAAATGAAGTTAAAAACACTCGCGCAAAGTATTTTTTTCTAGATCACAGCAAATCGAAATGATGATCTTTGGATACTCCCCCGGACGAGAAATCATCATTTCCAGTATATAATTCCCTAACTGATTTCGAAGGACTAGAGATGTTAAGTCCAGTTAAAGCTGACTTAAACTAACTTAGATGATATAAGTTACGCTAACTCAAATCCAAGCTAATTAAATCACTGTTCTGAACGAGCCCAGGATGTATTTCAAGTGCAAGCAAAGGAAGGATTTTTACTATATTAATTCCTCTTAAAATGGAACGTTTACTTGTTAGTTAGTTGAAGACAACTAAGCTAAGATTAATAGTAGACTATGGCTACCTTTCATTTATTATCCGATAGAGACACTGACGAACAGAAGACTTCCTTACTTTCAAATTTCAAGTTTTAACGGGCAAGTTACACAAAATTTTACATTTTTATTGCATCTTCTTTTCAAGCAATGAAATATAATGGAAATGGAGAGTGGTTACCAAATGCTGAATAATTTGCTTGATATTTCGGTAACGAACAATTTATTGAAAATAATAATTTGGATCACAGGAGTATGAATATATCCAATTCAGAACTTTTTAACCTGGTCACTACAGAATTAAGGACATTTCAAGATATTTATAAAAGGAGAGATGGCAGGAGGAAAAGGTAAAAAAGGACATGATCTTCAGTAGGAAGACGTCTATTAACTCTGGTTCATTTCCAAGTTTGAAAAATGTATTAAAGGACCAATGTATTTTATTTAGAAGATTTAATTTCTAAATTTGTGTTTATAACATAAAATTCACTGCAACAATTAATGTATCAATCATTGTAGTTTTATTTTCATTATAGCTATCTTTTAAGTCGGCGCTTAAAAAGAACCTTTTATTACCACTTGAACAATACAACCTAATAAAAAATATGGCTGCATAAAAGTACAAATTCTTATTTTTAAGACTCATATCCAGAATATGATGTGCATGGAGGGAGGATAAAACCATAAGAGCTTCTGTTTTTTCTCAAGTCTTCAAATTACAAATTAGCAACGTTAAAAGAATGACAAAATAATTCCATATTCCTATTGAACCTCTGTGATATCTCTGCTATTAAAAACAAGAAAGCAATGAATAATGTTGAGGAAGAGTCTGAAAATGATATCGATAGCGATAATGATCGAAATTGTTGCAAACGTGGATCCCAGGACAGAAATCAGGAAACATCAAACCAATGGGTGTTACCTACAAATCCTGTTTGTAACTTTTGTGATGCAAAGGATATGGGAAGAGGACATCCTCCAAAAGAAGTTTTGTTAAATTTCTCATCTCAATTGGAAAGTGTGGCCAGTGCTCTCAACGAACAAATAAGTTTAATGGAGACAAATACCCCTAGACCTGTTGGAAAATCTAGCCACAGTAATTCAAGAGCTTTTGCATGTAAAAACCAAACGGATTTTACTGATGAATCAGAAACATTGAATTGTGATTTACAAACACACAATCCAAAAACAATGTTACTTGATATTGCGTTTCAGTTAGAAACCATTGCTAGTGATCTCAAGCAAGAGGTTGAATATAGTTTAGAGAATAAACCTCTCAATGTTGTTGACGGTGATGACTGTTCGAGGAAATCCAATCGTCAGAAAAATGGCTTCAAGAAGAGAAGAACTTCTGAAAACAAACTAAGAAATTTTGAAATTCCTCTTCAAGCTTGTCCTGGTATAGCAAGGAAAGTTATTTGTGAAGCAAAAAATACCGCTGGAGGTTCTGTAGAGTGCGAGGACACTACAAGAAGAGTTTCAATTGCTCCGTTTTCTCAACGAATACAACAATCATCTTTCAATACACCATCAAACCAAATGGAATGCATGTGTGCAGAAGAGAGAAGAAATAGGAGAATACAAGAGGCAGAAGCTTTAAGGGCATATTATCTAAAAGTTGCTGATGAGGTTCTCCAGAAATATAAGACTCGAATAACTGATGCACGATCTGAAGACCAGGAAGATGGTTTTATATTTATTCCAGATGTCGATGATGAGGAAGTCAGGTCTAAGACCAGTTTAGAAGAAACGCAAGATTGTGAAATTGAGAATGTTGATAACAACAGAAACGTTTTGTTTTTGTTTCTTTTCCTTCTTGTTTTCTCGTTGGCAACTATGAAGTTCCTATCGCGATTACGCAACAGAGACGCCCTTTAAGATGAAAGGCATAAGAATTTTATCATTAATGTATCCTCCCTCCAATCTAATCCTATAGCCAGATACACGAAAATAATTCACCTATTTTTCAGTAATTAAACATGAATTATTTCTAAACACTAAAACTACAAGATCTGCATCTATACTTTGTGACACAAATTAAGATAAATAAATAAAGCAAAATCTAATTGTGTTGGTTACTAATTATGTATTACGTTTGTGTTGTTGGCAAAATACCAATGAATTGGAAGGCGGGCCTATGTTTACAAGAGGTCACCATGTACATTATTTTAGATCTGATTACGAAGGTCTAGGAGATGTTAAACCCAGTCAAATATGTTTTGTGACTAATATAAGTTAAGCTAACCTAATCCAACCTAACCTTTGCTGTTTTCAATGATCCGGGGAGTATCTAACGAAAGTGATGATAGACACACATGTTTAATTTGTTAGAATGATCACATCTCATACATAGATGGTTGTAGTCTATAGAGCGGAGACTATATATTAGATGTACACCGAAAAGAACGTAGAACTGCGGTATCCTATTTCATAGTTAATACACTTAATACCTAAGATCTCCGAAGTCGTAATAGCAACAGACTCAAATATTCGCAAAATGATCACATCTGATGATTAGGTGGTTTGTGGCTACAGTAATCGAAGACCACTTTCTGGGTATACAGGGAAAAAGTGTACAGAATTCGAAATCAGATATAGGTCATATCTTGACGTTTTCTTTTTTTTTATATTTTAGTTGTAAATATAGAGCTGTGATAACACTGTACAACAACAACTATTGAAAAATGTTCAGTTCAAATACTTCCACCGTTCCGAGTAAAACTCCAGGTGTTAATATTCATACGTGGTAGGTTTAAAATCCCATGACAGTTTGATATCGGATTCGGTTGGATAGGGTTATCATAACCATCCTATACTGAGCAGTTTCAAACCCTTTTGGGCATGTGAAGACTGGATAATCGTAGCCTTTTTCCAGGTCTTGGTATAGAACTTGTGATTGAATAATTCAGGAAGCTTGGTGTCAGTAGATTGGTGCCTGTTAAAGGTGATGTGCATCGTGTATAATAAGAAAAACCGTATCTAACCTTGCTTCTTCTAACCCGTCTTCGTTCGCTATCGCTCACTCGACATGCTGTCAGTGATTTTATACCTAAACATCAATGCTAATATGGAGAAAAACATGTCACTATGACGTAACATTACCATGATTCCGATTCATGAACCTGTGACTTATTTCTTTCGAAAAAAATCACGCCCGACGTAAGCTAAAGTAATGCCATTTCTTTTTTTAGTTTATCGAGACAGAACAACGGTTAAAGGTTGTATTGTGTATTTGAAGTACCTTGTTGTATGTATTAATACCTTATTTCATACATTAAAAATTCTTTCTTCAGTTTCTGTTTAAAATAAATTCATGATTTCAGCAGCTTTCAGCTCAGTACAATATTAGAAATGTTTCCTGTTTAAGCTGTCTTCAGTGACTGAAGTCTAAAACTCACTTTAACAATGTGATTGTGATTTTATGTGACTCTTCCTTTCTAATTCTGTACCTGTGAAATACGATGAATGTGGAAAATTTTAGGTGGTAAAACCTTAATGATTATATCCCGCTTCTTGGAACAGATTTTACATGATTATGCGAACTTGTTACTTCTGCTGAATATCACCAGTGTACAAAAATGGATCGTAAATGCGGAACTTGAACTTGTTGAGACAGTGTTCGGAAAATAACTATGCACGTCGTATATGAGAACTAAGAGGAAAACTCAGACTACTTGTTAATCTTGAGTTCATCGCATCTCAATTTCATGCTAGCCAACTTTCTTTCAATATCTTCACTAATTTTGTTCAAGTGCTAATGTTTAAATGTATTTTTTTAAGTTATTAACATGTGTAAAGAGTTTGGCAAAATATTGAATAAGCGACGGAAGGGACGAGACATTGCGGCCATATTAACTGGCCTCATATTTAGAGACCCTCTTTTCCGAGTATTGCCTCTCTGTGCACTCATCCTCCTATCGAAAAAGGCAATCCTCACAGTACTCGGTATAGACCAATGTATATGTATACAGGTAAACCATTCCGCTCTGATTGGCTAAGTGGTGTATGCCAAAATCTGCAGGTGTAGCAAAGAGTTTCCTTTTGGAGAAATCAGTGTTATACTAAGATTGGAAATTGCCAGGTAGGTAGCGACAACTACAACCGATTACAGCACGTCATGCTATTGCAGTGCCTCTTGCGACAGGGGAATTAGCATCACTGCCTGTACATCACTAATGCAAGCACTAATGGTATACGAATGACTTACCGTGGAAGCCATGAACGTGGAGGAAAAAATTACAGGAACACGTGTTTCAATTGGCTATTCATCCAAATCGCAAGCAACGCAAGCGTGTTTGAAAATGAGCCCTAATGCATTCTAGACTTCACTAGGCCATGATATATGGTAACGTTTGAGGTTCGGCTATCATATAACTACGAAATTCAAAAATAGTTATGGCATTCTACTTATAATTTAGAACCAAACATGTCACTCTACTCTCCAGGCAACGACTGATTGGCTGCTTGTGCGTTTAATGTCGAAGCGAAATACTGAATATCGATTTTGTTTGGTGTTGCGTCCCCCTGACACCAGGAGAGCTACCGTCGCTAAGACATCCCCATCTGGGGCTCGCTGAGTCATACATAGATCTTTGGTTCCCGGCAAATTCCTACCACTTATGTCATCCGCAAAGGAACATGGGAATTCAAAACTGTTCACTGTTGTCCGGAATGGACCCCGCTGGGTATAGACTATAGAGGGACTCTGATGTGGCCACACAAGATGGCTGCGATGAACCGTAATTTCGTTTCATGTGACGTAATGTATGTTCTCTCTATTTTCTTCCTAACTCTATGGAAATAAGTCATATACGTCGTACTCGTGCGAAGACAAAAAGGAATGTGCGAGATAGGGATGAATGGAAAGGGCTTAACCTGCCTTAAAGGACCTGTCGTTTTCACAGAATGCGAATGAGGAAGAGTAACAGGTATACTTTCCAAACACCTGTAAAATGAAGATATGATTGTTTCGATGATATCATTTTACGCAATAAATAGACATGCGTCTGGAAATAGTGAAATTTGAGAGATTTTGTGTTGAAAGGGAATACAAGGGCTCAAGCTTCAAAATTCCAGTAAATATTTTTATTCGCAAGGAGACAAAAAATATTATTTTTATTATCATTGCTCGCTTAAGCATGGTCTTCAAGTATCTCTGTTTTTATATAAAATTTTATACAGGGAAGTCTAAGTATAAAACATATCAGGTTGGCAATGGTAGGTAGGTGTTCAAGGTCAGAGTCCAGAAGGTTCGTAAACCCTCTGAAATTCTAATTTTCATGTAGAATTGTATAACTTTAGGGGTAATTTTATATTGAAATGAATTTTATGTATGTACAAATCAACTCAGAATCTCTCTCTTCTCGAGAACCAGTTGATACCTTTCCGAGATACAATTTTGGTACTTGCCTCTTGTAGCAGTTGTATACATTTTTGCCTTAATAACTTTCCTAACCCAAATATTCAAATTGAAATGCAACAGTTAATATCTGCCTAGTGCAATTACAGTCACAAACACAACATTTTTAAGATTGTTTAGGGGTACCGAATTTCAATTAAAGAATTTAGTTTTCTTGAAAGTAGATAGTAATCAATACAAAATCAACTTCTCAAACTAAACCCCTGGTTTCTCTTATAGCTACTTAATCTCCAATTTTCTTTTTGTTTTTCTCCTTACAGTATCAAAGAGAGACCCTGACCATTGACATTATATCTAAAAGCGATACTGGACTGATCACTGCTATTAAACATTTAATGAATATATGAAGCCAGAGAGCGTAGGCGACAGTTAAAATCGATTTCTACACTTACAGTCTAAATTAATATGAACCACATTTTACGATCTAACTCAGATTTCAACACTTGTTATAACTGTGCGGCTCGTTTTTACTTACATATTAATTCTCGTAAAAAATACGAAAGTATTATTTACTTCATATACTGTTAAATGTACAGTATGGCACGTCTATAACTCAATAATTAAGACTTAAGTAAAAAATGAGCCGCACAGTGACAGCAAGCTTCCACATCAGATTAGTCTGGAAGTCCACGATCGAGGTAAAATGTTTGATCTGGTGTCTATCTTTCGGCACTACCCGATCTCTACATTATCGATACATACACGGAAAGAAATTAGTTTTAACTAAGTCAAGATTTTGCTAGGTTGCCCATAACCTACTGGTTGTTTACCACAACCCTTTCGAGACATGAAAGTACCTAATTCTGTAGGTAAATGGTAACCCATTGAAAAGGTTTAACAGAAATCAGGGTAAAAACAACCAATTCGTGGGTAGTCAGTTACCTACACGATTGGTACAGGAAGGAATAAACCAACAATACGGTTAATTTAAACAACATGACTAACCCACTGCTCGGTTATGCTAACCGTTTAATGTGCAGGTAAATTTAACCTTCTGAGAATTAGTTATTTTTTAACCTTGATGAGGGTTAGCTGAACCGAGTCTCATCTATACGAGATGGCGTTCATTGAACTCTGAAGGGCTTCCACATGAAAGTTTTGTACCAACGCCAAAACGTTATGGTAAAGCTTAGGAGGTAATCTAGCAACCCTAAATATAGGAATGTAGTGCTATATAAATTATTATTAATATTCTATTGATGAGAAAATGTAATATGCAACATTGAGATTCATATAATGAATATCACAGTAGCGCAACTTGTGAAATACACGCATTATCGGTCATAAGCTTCAAGTGTTCGGTGGTGTAGTCGTTAGTGCTTCGGACTAGAACGCATGAGGTCCCCGGTTCGATCCCAGCCTGGCGCGAATTTTTTTTATTTTTTTCAAAGATAACTATAATAAGCTACATATAGTGTAAATCATAACAATAACTTACTTCCAGACGATTTTTTACCACAATTTTTTTTACAAATTTTCGTTGGGATGGGTTAAAATAACTAAATACAGTTGTTTATCATAACCCTTTAGAATAACCTACGTGGAGGGTTAAATCAACCCACTGGATCTAACCTTTTTAGCTGGGTTGCGGTAACCTTGTACTTATTAGGCTCTATATTTACCAACTTACTCTGTTACATTAACCCATTTTTGATTTACTAGCAACCTTTTATTTATTTCCGTGTAGAACTCGTGATTTTGGCATGAGAAGGGTATCTAATCTTCAAACATTGGGCAATAAAACATGAATCTTTTGGGACCTCGGGGTGGCTGAGCGGCTACCCCAGCAGCACAGAAACATGTCTTAAACGTTGATTTTTGGTTTAGTTCGTTGATTAACCGTTATCGGTTGAAAAAGTACGTTTATTTTAAATGATATTTCAATAAAACTTGTTATTGTTGATAAGATATTAGTTCAACGTGGATTCAACTGTTATTTTCAATGGTATAGATTTCCTTTCATGGGATTCTTTTTAATTTAATGGAATAAAATTTGTAATTAAAAGCTAATTGAATGCCATTTTGTGTTCTCTTTTACATATTGAAAGCACGTTGAATTGCAATCTATATTACAACGAAAATTTGATTTCGTTCATAGGACGTTACGGTGACGTGCTTTTAACTATTATATTGAACTGTACCCTAAATTATCCTTCCAAGTTAATTGCGTAAAAATTGTGCTTCAAAGTTAATAGAATAAAATTAACTACGTTTCTCATGCTCTTCATTTCCATGTTGAAACCAGATTGAATTTTAAACTATATTTCGAAAACATTTAATATAGTTAATAGGTTGTTAATGTAAAATGTTTTCAACTTTCCTTTTAAACTAGCAAGAATTTTTTTTCAGATCGGCGCGCAGGGCTGGGCAGCTATTTTGGCAACTTCCGGAGCACACTTGGAAACACTTCCGGTACGGCACAGAACTTTTGCCTAAAAAAAAGAACTTTGAGTAAACAGTACTTTTGCGTATGCCCACCGCTAACAGGGGCTGCGCCCCCCTGCGGTTAACGCCGTCCAGCTCCCTTCGGACGCACCCTCCCCCCCTTGCACACCTCGCTATCGCTCGGTGTGCATCCTGCCCTGGTGGGTTTATATACATCCTAGCTTTTAGTGGCATCTTTCAAAATTGTAAATCACAACTTTTATTAAATTTATTTTTGTGTAATTTACATGAAAAACGAAAAAACTTTAATTTTCTTTAAAAGAAAAATATGTAAAAAGTCGACGCCAGGGTGTGAACCCTGGACCCTTAGATTAGCTTTCCAGCGTTTTGACCACAAGACCAAACTGCAGTTGCCGGGTTCAGCTCTTCTCGCTGTCATTTATCGTTCAGGATAAGCGAGAGTGGGCTATTCCTACCGGAAGTGTTTTCAAGTGTGCTCCGGAAGTTGCCAAAATGGCTGCCCAGCCCTGCGCGTCTAGTGAGGATTAAGATAGTAAACACGACGGAAGTCGTTGTCACCTACGACGTCATACTGACAGACTCTAACGCTACCCACTGTAAATACAACGACGAAACCGGGATTTCCTAACTCGGCTTCGTGGCCGAATGGTCAAGACTTTCACTTCTTGAGTGAAAGTTCCCGGTTTCAAACCCCTCTTGGGTCAACACCTTTTCTTTTTTTTTTCTTTCGAAATATATTTTCCTATGCTCGTATTTATTATTAATAATTGCTTTTTTGCATTTTTCGTACATTATCTTAAATTAGTGACCATGGGAAAGTGGAGGTTAGGTAAGGTTAGGTGCGGTCATGTATCTTTACATTTTCCTCTCTCAAATTCCTAGCGCAAGACGCTCTTCGACTTCCGCCGTATTTACTATTTTAATCCCAATGTCTGCGCGTCGAGCTAATAAAAAAATCTTGCTTTAAACTATGGCAGATTTCGCTTTATATGTGTTTTTCTAAGACGACACATTACACTTATTGAGAAGTACAAATTTAATAGTACAGCGATGATCAAAGTATTAAAGAAGGAAAAATTGCACATAACAAGGAATGTATTCTTTATTCTTATTCTTACATGAAGGTAAAACGACACGTCTGGATGTGTGGCGACTTGGTTCAACACTAGCTTTTACGTCTTTGTAACATGTAGGGAATAAATAGTAAAAGAGTAGTGACTCTCAAGGTAGCTGTATTAAAAGATAGGAAACGACATGCTGATAAATTTATAAATAACTTCAGTGACGACAAAGGTATTTTGTATTCCGGTAAAGATATTTACGATGGCATTTTAAAGCCATACCGATCGTTTTTCTAGAAGATGTAGGAAACCAATATTGATATCCTGAACGAATTTGCAATAAATAGTGTTCCAATCATACCAGTAAAGCACAGGGAATTACTAAATCAGAAGTTTTCCACAAACGAAATTTGCGATCAAATGAATGTTAAATCATGTCCAGGAGAAGATGGCCTGAGTAGTAGGTGGTTGATTCATAATAAAAACATTTTAATTCGTGAACTTCTGCTGGTGTTTAAGTCTATGTGGGAAACCCCTGTATAAAATGGAGATGTTTTACTTCAATTGGTGTACTAATTTAAAAAAAGGCTAATATTCCTTCTATTGATTCATGTCGTTTGATACACTTTCAGAATTTTGATACCAAAATTGTTATGAAAGTGCTATGGAATAGGCTTTAAAAAGTGTTGACTGGTGTCTTGCATCCCTGTCGAAGCGGAATAAAAGGGGCGGTGCCGATTTATATTCAATTCATGAATATTCGTGAGCTGTTACCTTTTTCTCAGGGAGGGGCCTACCTACTATTATTTCAATCCGATTTAAATCGAGCACACGACAGCCTCAAACACTCTTTTCTATTTGAGGTCATGCGTTTAATGCAGTTTCCGCATAAATTTATCGAATTGTTGAAATGGATATATAATCACAGATATGTGAAAATTTCTATAAATAGCTCCGTGTGGACCAGGATAAAGTTAAATAAGGGAGTGATGCAAGGTTGCTCCTGTACAGGGCTGGTTTTCTCCAATCGTTATCCGGTATAAGATTTATTGATAATACAATGCAATGTCTATTATATTTCGATGATGCTACTTTTGTCATACAATCGGATATTGAATATAGCCGGATACAAGGTATATTGAAAATATTTGCCAAATTAGCTAGAATTAATACAAATGTTTAAAAAAAACTCATGCTTCAAGCAAGGATCAGTGATATCGTGATGTGAGGTATAGAAATCAAGGAATCTATTAGAATCCTTGGTACCGTATATGATGGAATGCAAACTTTAAAACTACTGTTGAAATAAATGAAGGTATAATTCTACAAAAAGTAATGAAGGATCTCATTTCATATCAACAATTTATGTCGTCGCTTTCAGACAGAGATCGCTTTGTAAATATCTTTATATATAGCAAATTATACTACGTGTTTCAAATATTACCTATATCTACGACATTCTGTGGTCCAGTTCAAAAATATATTGCACATTTTTATGATATCATGTTCAGTGTTGTATCGAGCTCTTGATAAAGGGGGAGTTACCCTAAAACATGTTTAGCAACAGGCCCAGGACCTACTCTCTCATTCAGGTCCTCTGCCTGTATAGTAGTAGCATTTTTTATGATGCGTGCCTTATAACAGTACGTGATTTTGACCAAAAAAATGCCTATAAGAGTAGTGAAGGGACCCATGATGGTTATATTTGTTGAGTTTGCCTATGCTGTTGTGTAAAAAATCCCTATGGAGAACTACACGGTCAAAATTTTTTATCGTCACTATATAAAGACGAAAAACTGAGATAAAAACGTCTGCCGAGACACGTTTAGATGAGGATTGTCATCAGGCATGCTTAAATTTGCATACCTTGAAGGATAATTATATTCTACACTTTCAATTATATAAACAATGTTACAATTTAGATCCAATTGGGAGTAACCTTAAAGTGAAAGGAATTTAGAATATCCGATGAGTGTGAGGAATGCGGTAAGAGTGAGGACTTATATCATAATTGAATTGAATGCCCAAATAGATTAACCATATGGGAAATAATTAAGACGGTTTATGCTAGGGCATAGGTTCCCAACCTTTTTGGCATGGTGCCTTCCTTCGTAAATCCAGAAAAATCCACGCCTCCACACAATAATTTTTGGTAATTTGGAATAACGTAAAGGGTTTCGTATAGGCCCCACTGTTTTAGTGCAACAGCATTATTATCTATCGAAATAAAAATACACCACATGAAAAACGGCAAATTTGAAACAAATCACCTGCATATAAATTACTAAGTATATATTTATTTTATATAAAAAGAAACCTCTTCTGTAATCATAGTTTTGTTTTCATTTCACAACACACGACATTCGTTTTGTGGTCACCGGCTTTTTCGAAACAAAGTGAGAGCATAACGAATAACCCGAAAGGAAATTGGTGAAACTATAAAGTATATGCGTTGTGGAAGTCTTTAGATACGTATTTACGAATATAGTTTACACAGATATATTATTTGTATCGAAAAGTTTTGTTTCTTAAAAATATATTTCTTATTAAATTCGTTTCGGAGATAGTACTTACACAGAATAATAGCAATAAAATAAATAATTGTCACAATGGACATTGTTAATGGGAAAAACAAAAGAGGCGGTGGGATGAAATAACATTTTCAGCCTAATTAAAACAATTTCCAGTTTGCATGATTGGCAACAGCACACTATATTTCTTTGAAAATCAACAACTGGGCAATTTCTTCGACATCGTGTGTTTTTTTTTCGCAAGTGTTATTTAATTTGTTCCCTGTTGTAGTTGCAATTATGAGGAGTTTAGATTCACGTCTTGTGCTTCTGACAACAGTTGCTTTTTTAAATTGCTACTGCATTTGAAGCGATCAGTCGACTTCCAGTTCTAAAAGAAGACTGAATGAAAACTACATCGAGTATAGATTTACATATATCGCGAGGGAAGGTATCCAATTACCACAGTGTGTTGTGTGCCATAATATTCTGAGCAACGACGCTCTACGCCCGGGTTGATTGGAACGACATTTAAATACAACGCATTCCACTCTTAAAGACAGGTCTAAAGATTTTTTATTGGAAAAAGAAACACTGGTTGGACTGCACTGGAATATTTCAACAACAGAATGAAAAAGTGGTGGAAGCATCATACGAGCTTTCCTACTTAACAACAAAGGACAAAAAGTCCATAGTATTGGAGAGACTCTCGTCAAACCTTGCTTGCTTAAAGCGACTAACATTGTCCTTGGGGTGGAAAGTAAGGCAAAAATGGGTAAAATGTCGCTGTCCAATAATAGTGTGAAGCGAAGACTAGATGAAATATTCTCAGATATTAAAAAAAATCAGGTGATTGAAAAATTAAAAGCTCTCCATTTTTTGCTTTAGAGTGCGATGATTCCACCGATGATTCCTCAGTGTTGTCAGCTGATAGTATATTGTCGATTTGTAAATAAGAAGAAGTTGATGGAAGAACTCTTGTTCTCAAAATGTTTGGAAACGACATCTAAAGATTATGATGCTTTTTCTGCCATTTGTAACTATTTTGTTGAAAATAATTTATCTTGGGACAGAGTTGTAGGAATCTGTACTGACGGAGCACCAGCGATGTTAGGCTCCCGATCTGACTTCATAAAGCTTGCCAAAGAGAAGAACCCTGCAATTATTATCTCTCACTGCATGATCCACAGGCAAGCTTTAGCTTTGAAAACTTTACCAACAAATCTGAACTGTGCACTAGAAGTGGCTATTAGAGTAGTTAATTTTGTATGATCAAGTGTAAATAGCTGTGTTTTGAAGCCTTGTGTAACGATATCAGTGCCGAACACAGAAGCTTACTTTTCCATACCGAAGTCGATGGCTGTCGAAGTGAAATGTGTTAAGCAGGTCGTACGAACTAAAGTCAGAAGTGGAAGTACTTCTTATGAGGGTAGGAAAAGTTGGACTTCATGAATGCTTTACTGAAGAAAAAAATGTTTTTTTTCCACGCTTACCTTGCAGACCTTTTTTGAAATATTGAATAATCTCAATCTCAAACTACAAGGTAGAACGACGCGATAAATGCTTTCTTGGAAAAGGTCAATTGTGGAAACGGACACCCAATTTTTCATCATTTCCTCGATTGAATGAAACGTTTGATAGCAACGAGTGTCATCTATTGGAGTGGAGAGACACTATCATTGCACATTTGGATATGCTTCATGATGAATTTAAATGTTATTTTCCTAACATGTGTGGGATGACTGGCAGTACAAACTAACGAGAAGTCCTTTCACCGTTGATATATTTCCGGACGAGATTCAGCAGGAGTTTATTGAGTTACAGTGCGATTCAAGTGCCAAACAAAAATTTCATTTAGTGCCTCTGGACGAATTTTGGGTTTGTTTTCTTCCCGTGTATCCACAAGTGGCAAAGAATGCCATACAAGTCCTCATTCAATTCTCGTCCACTTACCTATATGAATCAGGATTTTTAACATTGACCGTAATAAAATCAAAATTTCGCAACCGTTTGGATATGGAGAGTGATCTCAGCTGTGCATTATCGAACTTTACACCAAACATCAAATAGCTCGTAAAACAAAGGCAGTGTCAGCCATCACACTAACTTCTATCCATTTTGGTATTGGACTATCCGTTTAAGACAGGTCTCCAAATACTTTGCTGGATATGAAGATAATATTTCAGTTTTATTGAATATTGGATATCAAGAAAATGTTTCAACTTTTATTGAATATTTTTAACGATACATACTTCTGGAAGCGTATCTCATACTTTTCAGTTAAATCACTTAGCAAGTGAAGCAAAAAAGAAATAATGATAGAGTGCATAAATTGCACACTGTAATTATACTTTCAAGCAGACTTATTGTAAATTGCTCCAATTTTCTTTATTAAAACACTAAGTCGCAGAACCGTTTTCCTAGCTCATTATTCTTAAAAACCTAAGTTTGTGAAGGTAAAACAAAATCACAGATATCAAATTGTAACTTATCAGACGTTGTGAGATTTGTATTGTCAATACAAGATAACGTGCCGGTAGTTGTTCTATACTGAAAATCTATTGCTTCAGTTTTTCATGAGTTAATTTGGTTACTTTCCGTCAGTCGCCTGCGCCCCCCCCCCTTTGAAAGTCTTCCACGCCACGCCCCCCCCAAGAAGGGCGCGCTCCCAGGTTGGAAACCACTGTGCTAGAGTGAACCGTTGTCATAAAGAGGAACTGAAGGCTGAATAGGTTTTTTATCGACCTTCCTATAGATATTTCCCCCAAATGCGACGTAAGTTTTCTATGTGGTTCATAGCCTTAACGTTGTATATCTTGAAAAAAGAACGAAATTTAAGTGAGCCGGAATGGTACATAAGATATTGTTTGTATGCCTACTGGAATGATCCAAAA
This sequence comes from Lepisma saccharinum, assembly GCA_022664845.1. NCBI lineage: Eukaryota > Metazoa > Arthropoda > Insecta > Zygentoma > Lepismatidae > Lepisma > Lepisma saccharinum. The sequence continues at coordinate 71,155 of JAGDQP010002908.1, forward strand.
TTATGTAAAGGAAAATATTTGCCAATTACTATAAAGCCCGGTATTAGTGGTACATCCATTAGAAATAAGAAAAACAAATTTTCACAAAGGATTTGGAGTTAAGGACTTGGATGTTAAATCATTCTAAAATGTACGAGGGTAAGTCAATAAGTAACTACAATAATTTTATATTTCTTTTTAGGTTGGCTCTAATACATTGTGTGCTCACCAGACGCTAGGTGTCACCGTTGGCTTCGCTTGTGGTAGGTTGCAGCGTTATCACATCAGACTGCTTTGCGCTGTTGCGAAGTAAAAATGGCCGCGCCACTCTCTGTGTGCACCAAAGAAGAACAGTGACTATTGATGAAGTGGCATGCAGAACCATGACTAATGTGCATATGGGTTGCCACTTCATCAACAGTCACTCGTCTGTTATTCAGAATCAAGCCACGGACTCGATCAATCATGTCATCAGTTGTTGCTGTAGCTGGACGCCTCGTTCTTTCCTCATGCTTCACGCTCGTTCGACCACTTTTGAACTGTTCAATCCACTGGTAAACACTTCGCTGTGGCAAAACATTGTCCCCGTATTGTGCTGCAAGTCTTCTATGAATTTCCCTCTGGATACACCTTCAGACCACAAAAAGCGGATGACAGCACGCTTTGGTGCACACAGATAGGGGCGCGGCCATCTTTAATTCGCAACAGCGCAAAGCGGACTGATGTGATAACTCTGCAACCTACCACAGGCGAAGCCAACGGTGAAACCTAGCGTCTGGTGAGCACACAATGCCGTAGAGCCAACCTAAAAAGAAATAGAAAATTATTGCAGTTACTTATTGGCTTACCCTCGTATTTTGTTGAGTTGTATTATTTTTTGTTTTGGAAATAAATTTATTGTTTTAAAAGTGGCTTCGTGGATAGGTGGTAGCTTGTCGAGCTAACGACCAGGAGTACGGAACGTTTAAGCTTCGTACCCCACAGTAGGCGGTTGGATAATTTACTATTGAAAAGTTAATATATTATAAAGAAAACAACGGACAAAATGCAGCTATATGTGTATACTGTATACCAATAAACAATAACCTTTTTTGGAAACTGAACCCGTTTCTTCATCGTCCGCTTCTTGATTTCAACTTGTTTGTTTCAACCATTATTCAACGTCGAATATACCATTGAACATGCGGAGATTTCGGCAAATTTACAATATTAAAATTACGTTTCGGTACTAAACTTTAATCCTCGTATTTTCAACGGACGTGTGCTACTGGGATAGCACGCTCGCCTTTTGTGTTCATGGTCACGTGTTGAATTCCAACGGGGTCTTTCGAAGCGAGTTGTTTAGGGCGTTAATAACAATTCAATCAATAAATAATTTGGTTGATTAACGTAGAATAATTAATTTAATGTTACTTTGCAATATCTCGTATATTCAGGGCCAGTTGTATAAAGCATTTAAATTTGGAGTTAACTTAATCTACAGATTAATCTACGAGTCATAAATAAAATAATTGTAGATAAGAAATTCCCATTTCATCAATCCTTTTTAAGCTACCTGGTGTCTGTTGAGCCTAACTGGAAATGAATTAATGCTAAATTATGCGCAATATTTAGTCTTTTCATCTATTGCGGTCCTTTAAGGTGAAGTATCATACGCTCCGCTCGCACTCCATGGTTATCTTTGTTTTTTTTATTAATGAATACAAAAGCAATATTTGCATTGTAGTATTATTCCATTCACAGTTCGTCTGGACTACCACCAGATGGCAGAAAAAAAAAGAAAATAATTAATTTCCCTCTCTATAATTATTTCATCTATGAAACGTTGATTAAGTTGTGGATGTTTCTTGCAACTTGTCCTATGGAAAGTTATATCTATATCATGATATGTGACTAAAAGTAAGTTTTATAGAATATCATATTCTAACGCAGAGGTGGAAACGGATTTGCAAGAACTACGGGAACATTCATGACTGAGATTGAGTGGACGGTGTTCAAACAGATCCACGCCAAACGTTGAAGCGTCAGAACGTCTCTAAAAAATTGTCAGAACTTATATGAAAAGGGACAAATCGTATACAGAAAGCGATAAATCGTCTAAAACAACAAACGGTAGATCGTCGAAGTGACAGTTGTCACTTTCTGTAGAGGATTTGTCCCTTTTTGTGTACGTTCTGTCTGTGTTGGAGTTCCGACGTTCTGTCACTTTTACGATCTGACTGTTTGTGGTTTCATACGTTTTATCACTTTCTGTAAACAATTTGTCCCTTTTTGTAGACGTTCTTACCGTGTTGGAGTTTCGTTGTATCACAAGAATCATCAAAGAGATTAAGTTCGTCCTCAAAGAGTTCTCGTAGCTGATAAAACTTTGGAATAGGTACTTCGTGTGAGTAAGGAAGAGGGCCTCTTGCAGAGGGTAAATCAGGATACTTTTACTTGCTGCGGTATTCCGATTAATGTCAGTAATATTCACAATACAGAAGTAACAGTTGTAAAGGTGGTTTCAAGATATAGTAGCTTCGGCTACTGCCCCTCCATGCGCAGATTCACTTGCGTGTGCGACGCAATATCGTATACGCCCTCTAGTTACCGCACCACTAACCATGACCTATCTCCAAGGCCAAAGCTAGGAATCTGGCGAATCTGATAACTCAACATTGGGACCATATTGAGTCAAGATCGAATGTTATAATGGGCTAACTTGCAGGTGGAGGTGCCGAAGTACGTTTGAATACAGATTACATGTTTATGAGTTAGTAGCGCTGTATCTCAAATACTATAGCAGATGGGAAAAAATGGTTTCTATATTTGGAATTAGCACACCAAATATAGTCACATTCAGTTGTAATATTCCAGGAAACAAGCAAAAAGATTTTTTGTTGGGCTGTGTAATTTATTAAAAGACCAATGTATTTTCTTTAGAAGATTTCATGTCTAAATTTGCATTTAGAACAAAATCCTCACTGTAACAATTACAGTATCAATTATTGTAATTTTAGTATCATTATAGTTTTCTTTCGAGTCGGCGCTTAAAAGAACAATTTTTCATTACAACTGCAGCAATAAAACCTAATAAAAAATGCTTGCAGAAAAATACAAATTCTTATTTTTTAGAATCACGTCTGTGATATAATGTGCATGGAGGGAGGATAAGACTATGAGAGCTTCTGCTTTTCCTCAAGTTTTCAAATTACAGATTAGCAACGTTAAAAAATGACAAAATAATTCCATCTTTGTACTGAACCTCTGTGATATCTCTACTCTTAAAAAAGAAAGCAATGAATAACGTTGAGAAAGAGTCTGAAAATGATGTCAATTGCGATGATCAAACTTGTTGCAAACATGGATCCCACAACAGAAATAAGCAAACATCAAACCAGCGCGTATTACCTACAAATCCTGTTCGTAACTTTTGTGATGGAAAGGGTATGCAAAGAGTACGCCATCCAAAAGAAGTTTTATTAGATTTCTCGTCTCAATTGGAAAGACTGGCCAGTGATCTAAATGAACAAATTAGACTAATGGAGAAAAATAATTCTAAACCTGTTTCAAAATCTACCCACAGTAATTTAAAAACTTCTGCAGGTAAAAACCAAACTGCTCAAATGAGTCCGTGTTGCAGGATAAGATCTGTAAATGCAGACAAGTGTCAGCACCAAACGGATTTTACTGATGAACCAGAAACATTGAATGGTAATTTACAAACACACAATCCAAAAGCAATGTTACTTGATATTGCATTTCAGTTAGAAACCATTGCTAGTGATCTCAAGCAAGAGGTTAATAGTTTAGAGAATAAACCTCTCAATGTTGTTGACGGTGATGACTGTTCGAGGAAATCCAATCGTCAGAAAAATGGCTTCAAGAGGAGAAGAACTTCTGAAAACAAATTAAAAAATTTTGAAATTCCTCTTCAAGCTTGTCCTGGTATAGCGAGAAAAGTTATTTGTAAAGCAAAAAATACTGCTGGAGGTTCTGTAGAGTGCAAGAACACTACAAGACGAGTTTCAACTGCTTCGTGTTCTAAACTAATGCAACAATCATCTTTCAATACACCATCAAACCAAACGGAATGCATGTGTGCAGAGGAGAGAAGAATCAAGAAAATACAAGAGGCAGAATCCTCGAAAACATATAATCTAAAATTTGCTGATGAGGTTCTCCAGAAACCTCTAAAAGAGAAATATGAAGGTCGAATAACTGATGCATGGCCAGGGGATGTGCAAGCGTTTTATCCACCTGAAGACCAGGCATCTGAAAACCAGCAAGATGATGATGAAAATGGTTTTGTATTGATTCCAGACGATGTAGCAAATGGGGAAGTCGTATTCAACACAAGTCTAGAAGAAACGCATAATTCTGAGATTAAAGAGAGCGGAATATCAGTTTAAAACAACAGAGACGTCCTTTAACATGAAATATATCATAACTTTATGTTTAATGTATCCTCCCTCCACTCATCCTATAGCGATATACATGAAAATAAATCACCTTCTTCTGTAATTAAACATTAATTATTTCTGAATACTAAAACTGCAAGATTTTTATCTATAATCTGTGACACAATTTAAGATAAATAAAGGAGGAAAATCAAATTGTGTTAATTATTAATTATCCATTATGTTTGTGTGATTGGCCAAATAGCAATAAATTGAAAGGCTGACTCTAATTAAATTAAGAAGGTGATTAAGTGAAATTCTTTAAGATCAACTGAAAGGGTTCTATGTCACATTTGAGCCATAATGTCTCAGACGTGGTGGGATGCTCTTTGTGTACTCGTTAAGTTCAGAAGAAATCACCATGTTCAGCACATTATTTCGGATCTGATTTCGAAGATGTAGGAGACGTTAAACCTACTCAAATATGACTTATACTAATGTAAATTAAACTAGCTCAATCCAACCTAACCTTTAATGTTTCCAACGATCCGGGGGAGTATTTAAAGTGAAGCCGAAGTGAAGATAATGACACATGTTAAATTTGGTATAGTGATCACATCTCATACGCAGATGGTTGTAGGTTATAAGAAGCGCAGATTACATGTTGGATGTACATCGAAATGAAGTAGAATTTCGTACATTTAATGTCTAAGATCTCCGAAACCGTAATAGCAACATATTTCAATTCTAACAAAATGATCACATCGTATGAGTAAGTGGTTTGTGGCTACAGTAGTCGAAGAACACTTTTCGGATATAGTGTGAAAAAAATGTACAGTATTAGAAATCATTGGTCAAAGAAATCTTGACTTTTTTCTTTTCTTTTCATATTTTAGTTGTAAATATAGAGCGGTGACAATCCTATATACCACACCAACTGTTGAAAATTATTTAGTTCAATTACGTTTACCGCTCCGAGTAAAACTCCAGTTGTTAAGGTTTATACAGTATCTGCTAGGTTTAAAATCCGATCACAGTTTGATATCGGATTCATTTGGATAGGGTTATTATTATAATCACCCTGTACTGAGCAATTTCAAACCTTTTCGGGTATGCCAAGACTGGATAATCGCAGTCTTTTTCCAGGTCTTGGTATAAAAATTATGTTTGTATTATTCAGTAACTTCATCTATTTCCAGTACAGTTAAATAATATGTTTGCAAGTGAATAAACTTGCATTAGATTTAGAGAGCAAAGTGATGTAAGTGGTGTTTGCTATTGCCTACAGTCCGATTTCTGGAAGTCCTCGAAATTTAACTATTGGTATATATTGATGCCGTCGGTTCAAATGTCCTAACAAGATAGTATTTGATATATAGTACAACAAACATTGAATACTGCTACAAAACTAACCTCAAATTATAACGACTTTCTCATCAATTAGTTACTAGACATTCTAAAACATAGACAAATGATTCCATTTTGGTCAGGTTATTTGATAGGTGTAAATAAGAAATTCTAGTATTTGCTTGATTCCTCGTTCTCCTTGGACATTGTAGCATAGTCATTTTGAGGCTAGTCTCTCTTTCATTAACTGATCATTGTGTTTCCTCACCTTTATTAAACATATCACACAGCGTTTGTTGTCGCTTTCTTACAGTACGAGCCATTCTGCCGAACGCAAACAAATTAACTACAAAAATTTGAATTTGATTTTGAAGGCCATTAGACAATTTTGGATCAGGCCGATAAACTACAAGAATTCCAGAACCGATATTACCAGGTGTATGCATATTTTTTGCCTTTTTTTTTTTGGTAAAGAAAACACGTAATTTTCAAGAGAAATTAATTTTGTTTTATTCAAAATATTGGCCATCGGCTTCTACACATTTCGCCCATCTTTCAGGTAATTGATGCATACCATGCCAGAAAAACTGCTTGTCTTTTGCGGCAAACCATTCGTCGAGCCATTTTCCAACGTCTTCGAAATTGCTGAAGTGCTGCTCTGCGAGCGCGTACCCCATTGATGCGAAGAGGTGATAATCAGATGGCGCCACGTCTGGGGAGTACGGCGGGTGCGGAAGGATGTCCCATCCAAGCGATTTCAAGCTGTCTTGCACTGGTTTTGCTCTGTGAGAGCAAAACACAATCACTTTGCCATATCTTCGGGCCCATTCCGGTCGTCTTTCGATCAATGCGTGATTTAAATTAATCATTTGTTGGCGATAGCGTTGTGCATTAACGGTTTCGCCGGGCTTCAAGAGTTCATAATACACAATACCGCTCTGGTCCCACCAGACACAAAACATGGTCTTCTTGCCGAAGCGATTTGGCCTTGGTGTTGAAGGACCGGCTTCGCCAGGTGAAAGCCACGATTTTTTCCGCTTCGGGTTTTCAAAATAAATCCATTTTTCGTCACCCGTCCCAATTCGATACAAAAAGGATTTTCTTTCGTGGCGTTGAAGCAGCATTTCACAGGTGACTTTGCGATTTTCCATTTGACGTTCATTCAAATCGTGTGGGACCCATTTACCCAGTTTATTGATCTTCCCGATTACTCGCAAATGTCTGCTGGTTGTTTCTTGTGACACATTTTATGCTTTTGCCAATTGCTGTTGAGTTTGAGTTGGGTCATCCTCCAATAACACCTGCAATTGCTCGTTTTCGCACTTTTGTGGTCTACCAGAGCGCGCACTGTCTTTCACATTGAAATCACCACTTTTAAATTGTCGAAACCATGTCTTATATATTCTAATCGATGGAGCGTGTTCACCATATGTTTCTACCAGCACACGATTACTTTCAACAGCCTTTCTCTTTTGACTAAATAAGAAAAGCAATGCGTGCCGTAAATGTTCTTTTTCAAGCACAAACTTGGACATGATCACTGAACAATAAAACAAAGACGCTAGTGTTTGGCGGACTCAACTTGTGTGTGTTTGTAGTTTAATGTCAGACGAACAAAATGACGTATGTGTCAGATGAATACGCTGCGTACTTTTCGCTGGCGCCATCTCTTAGTTACACCGGAAACTACTTATGCATACACCTGGTACATTACGCTGGAAACGTTACTTTGAATTCTGAAAACGTCACTAGTAAACAGAATTCTCACCCTTGTAAAATTGTGAACAGTTGTGCTAGTGACCAACTTAATAAAAAAAATCATCCAAAAGATAAGTTTTTGAAAAGTTGTTTAAAATACTTGTTTTTTTCTTATTTTGTTTCTTTCGATGGTGATGTTTTAGGATGTTTCGTTCTTTCACTTTCAATGTGAGAGAAATGAAACTTCTTTAAACCCTCTTAAGGATGAATTGGATGAAATAACAATGGTGATGAGCACAATAAAAGAACAGTTCGACAAAAAGCATACGTTCGAAGAAAATAAAATGGTAAGAATGATATTAATTTATACGATTACACTGTATTGGCATTTAAATGTACTAGTAGCAATTTGTTGTGATTGTTTCTAGAGGATAAAAAACATCCCCTTTTATTATTCTTTTACGTTGGGACTACCACCTACGTCAGTGCCGGACCTAGGGAGCCAACAGCTAAAAAGGAAGTAAAATTGCCTATTAAACTGAAATTGACCTAAACGTGTTCAAAATTTCAATACCGGCGCGCTAAGACATTTTTGATGTTCTTCCATAGAACCTACCTTCATCTTTAAAATTGAAAACCGCGATTCAAGTCGGATAGGCAGGTCTACTGCCTTACTGGAGTTAGTAATAGCGATGTCACGACAATCTCCAGAGATGATAACAAAAGTACACTACGTGATGCGAGACAATGTTGTGGCCGTCGCATCGGCCGGTCGTGGTATTTGGCTAAAAACGATGAAAAGGGTGGTTGACATAACGGTAAAATTTAACTTTGCCCCCACATAGGGAAATTTCTAGATCCGACACTGGTCTACGCTTCTTACTGGGTAAACTCTCGTAATGAAGTTGTGATTTGAATTTTCAGAAGGGAGGAAGGTAGTTATGGCTTATGTTCTTCTCAATAAAGGCCATTAAAAGAGACAGAAGGAAAAAAACGATTTATAGATGATCTCGTACCATACAAAATGTAGTTTTTGTTGTTCTGTTTTCAAGACAAACATGATTTAACTTAACGAAAGATATTTTCTAAATAAAAATTAAATGCTGCTTGTATGTTATATATTGAAACTCAGAGAAATAGCTAATCATCATAGTAGATTAGGCAAATTATCTGAAACTGTTCCAATAGGTTATTCTACATCTCCAGTGGTACTGAAATAATATGAACGATTGGGGACCATTTCACAGAAGTAAGTATACACATAAATTAAGATTGCCATACGTTTTCTTTTTTCGGGACATGTACTTACTTTAAAAGCATACACCTACTTTTGTCCGAGTTCTTTTTGCAATGATGACTTCCTTTTTTTTGTGCAATTGTCTTAACATGGCTCATTTTCAAATTGGTGTCTTTATAATTCAAATTTCTAGTAGAAAACTTCCACTGTCTTATCAATATTCATGTAAAGAGCTTCATTATTATTTTGTGTTCAAACCTAGATAAATATAGATCTAGTCAGAAGAATTTGTAAGTAATAAACATTCTGGATTGCATTTGTAACTGTCATAGGCTTATTTTGGGTCTTTATGTAACACAGACTTAATTTCCTTCCACAAACTTTAAATTCCTTCTCCCCACTTTCATGTGGTGCTCATAAATTTTGACCTTGAACATATCAATTTCCTTACATGTTCTATAAGATCCACCATGTCTAATTTAGCAACAGGATTCTTTTTTATTATTATTTCTACTTCCCTCATAACTGTTTACGTTCATAACTATTTACATTCATTTCTGCGTTACAGTTAATTTTGGAAACGTTTTATAGGTTGGGTACGAGGTTTCGCAGCCATTGGTCTTTCTATTCGGAAGTAATGGAATATTTATTCTACTCATCCTACCAAAATTTCATCCATTCCAAATTGAATATTTTTTTTTATCTCCTCACCAATTCGTTCATTTACATTTATAAATTAAACCAGTTATGCGTAGGAGTTTGCAATTTCTATTCCATCAGTTTTCATAATAAGTTACTATTCTGTGTTTATTTTATTATATTCTTTCAATGTATTGAATATTTTTAACTTTTGTTTATTTTAATTCTTATACTTATGGTTTAGTCATATGTTTTAATTCTTGTCATCTCTTGTAGAAGGTCTTCAATACTTTGTGATAAATTAACAATATCGTTTGCATAAGGGAAATAAGATTAGTGTGTACACTGATCCTTAATATGCCTTAATTAATGTATTTCTCCAATCTAATTTTTCAAAAGTATCTCGTAAAACTGAGGTCACGAATTTCATGGAAATTGGTTCATCTCGCCTTGAACTGTTGGAGAAAAGGAATACTGTTAGATGTTCCATCAAATTCGGTGTCAGAAGTTGCATATCCATATTAATATTTTTAATTTTATATATGTTTTTTGTTGACTTTAGAATAGGGGAAGTTTTGGCAGAATCAACGTCCATTCCTAAGTATGTCTAAGTAAGTCTAAGAAGTAGTAGCGTAAATAGCTGCTCTGTGTTCCCCCCGCAACTTCCAGTTGGTGCACCCTTTATTTATAATTTATTATTAATTATAATTTTGTCTGCACTTTGTCTTGTTCCATAGATATTTGTCACTTGGGAAAGTTTTTTGGTTAATATCCTTACTGTAAAAAGTACAGTAGAACTCCGTTTATCTGGTTTATACAGGGTGTCCCTAAAAATTCAAGGCTAAAATTTAAGAGGCCAAAATCGTGGACATCAAAACAAGTAAAAAAAAAGTCCCTATAAATAAGAGTGAAATTCTGCTTCGTTTTCGAGATACAGTATTTCCAACTTCAAGCCCAAAGTCAATGCCCAACAATGGGAAGAAAATTAATAATTTTCAATAAATCAGAAACGAAGCATTGAATGAAAATCTTGTTTGCGGAAATTCGTTGCTAATAACATGGTAGATAAGATAAGTGGAAAAACGGTGTCAACGGGTTGTCAGTGTGGTCAAACTCGTATAACGTTTAAATTTGTCAAATTGCACTACGTCGTGTTGTTGTGCATTTCGTATCCTCAAATGATAGTAAATAAGACGTAAAGCACACACCGCAGTGTTCCAAATATTGATGAAATTTAGTATAAGATCTCGAAAACATTTGTTTTATCCATAGTGTGCTTGCTTGCTTTAGGTGTGTTTTTATCATTATTAAGGGATGCCAAATAATCAATAACACGACGTAGTGGCTTTTCAAAATTGTAAACGTACATCGTTTTTCTACTTCTGATATAAACCATGTTGCTAGAAACCAATTTTTGCAAGCTATTTTTGCAATTTTTGCTAGAAAATTTCATTTAGTGGATCCTTTCTGATTTAATGAGAATTAACAATTTTCTTCCCGTTGTTAGACTACGAATTTGGACTCCAAATTAGAAACTCTGTATCTCCAAAACGAAACGGAATTTAACCCATGTTCTTATTAACTTTTACACTTGTTTTGATGTCAGCAATCACCTCTTAAATTTTGGTCATGTATTTTACAGACACCCGGTATAATGTGTTTATGTACATTAGTTTTCTCCCTTAAATCCAGCCGTGCTTTTCATCAAATGCTGTCAGTTGCAATACTCTCACAGATCTTCTTATTAATTGAAAGGATATACAATACGCTTAATTGAAAAAGAAGTTTCATTTTATGTATTGGGTAGGCACATAAACTCTGGTGTTCTTACCATTCCATTCAAGCACTATCCACGAATCAAGGAAACCACTATTTCCAGAACACTAATCAATTCAGCACGACTGTCTGCAATAAGCAGCTCCTTTGTGGTAAAACAAACAAACAAACAAACAAAAATCCGTTTCTAGTCGAAGAAATCTTCAAGCCGAGACTTCAGTATCGCTTCGTCGGAGAAGAATATGAAATGAAATGCGTTTGACAGTGCATGGATCAGATGATAATACGAAGGAGCGAGGTCTGCGGAGTATACTGGATTGGTAAGACCTCCATTAGGAGCTCCTGAAGGGTTGTTTTCGTCATGGTTGCAGTGCGAGATCTGGCCTTGTCTATCTAGAAAAATGACGAGATAGCACCATGCAGGTTGTTTCTCCGTAATATGCGCCTGAAGTCAACACAGTTGTTCGCAATACAGCGCAGCATTTATTGTAGCATTTCTGAGGATTATCACAGAGTGTATGATTTGTTTTGGTCCCAGCGAATAGACAACCTGTATTACGTGGATGCAGTTCACTTTTCACAGGAGGTATTCCCTTTCTGTTTGGGCTGAGCTATTGTTTGCTGTGTGTGTGTGACGTTGATGTACAGGCACTATTTTTCGTCACTCGTGACAATTCTGGACATGTTCTTGGCAAGCAGAGGTATGAGAAGAGAGTAGTCATGTGCAGATGACAGATGCCCAGATGACAGATGCCCAGATGACTACAAGTTAGGTTTTTGTGTTATCGCTGGGCATATGGGAAGCCCACGCATCAAATTCCTGCATCTTTCGCATGGAGTGTAGGTGTCTGACACAGTTGTATGATCACAGTCCATATGTGTGGTCAATTCACGTGTCGCTTGATGTGGACCCACATGCAATAACACGTTCAATTAGTCCTAATGACAATCCGATTTCCGTCCAGACCGTTACGATTTTAGTTCATATCAAACTATCGCTTCTTGCAATGCGCATACCCTTTAGGTCAGTCCTCACCATACACTGCACAAGTGTTTTTGCGGACCTGCAAGGCTGACACAACTTGACTGTACAGTAGGCTACATGCTGGATAGAGATACAATACTTAAATCGTGGAATGTTTCAGTATGTTTCAAACTAAAACGGAACAAAAAAATGGATGTATCAAAGAAATAAACACCTCACGCAATTTCATGTTTTGTTGATTCATGTCACGTAAATGACAAAAAATAAATAAATAAATAAACAAAAAAATAAAATAAAATAAAAAATCGTAAGTCATTTGTCCGAAGTAGTTTACTCAATAATTTTAATCCGCTGACTTGATAGACATAGGTCCTATTCATTACCATATATTACGAATTTTTACCTTCCCATTTACTTCCACTAACAACTTCAGTTTTTTTCTTTATCATCATGGGTTTATTTCTAATATTCATTGTAAGACAACAAAAATCTTTTCAAGTAATTGCTGAATCTTGACATATGCGCGCGATTCCATATGTCTGTAAGTTCCTTTAAGAGTGTATTATGTAGCAGAAGCCATGTCTAAAATGGACAAGTATGAAATGACAACCCCTCACATGTTTTACAATGAGACATTGGAAGGTCTCATTGAGTATAGCATAATGCTAAAAGATTAGTTTGAGCAAATATAGCTAAGGTAAGTGTACCAATTATGGCCCTGGTCGTCAATATGAACCATCTTCCAGATCTCTGCACCTTTCTGTTGGTACTACTAGATGTCACTGAAAACTATATCCTCATGACAAGTGAAAGCATTTTTGCGCGACTCAGTTGTTTGCGAGTAGCGTGAGCGGTAGCAGCTCCAGTTAAAGTGGCATATTGAACAAGAAAATATTTTGCTGTTATTTTAGCAAGGTAATTAATGTTTCATTTTAGCATCTATTGTTACAAACCTAATCAAAATAATGCATGGATACAGTAGCTATGTGAGCATACGTAACATAAAATGTGTGTGATGATACATTGCATTGTGCAACTAGGGACCTACAAAAAAGTAAAGAGGTCAATACTGCGCAATATGGCCACGGTGGGTCATATTGGGTAGCACGCAGGCAAGATGAAAAATGCAGTATTGGGCAAAATGCAGCCATAACTATTTAAAATTGAACAATTGGATATTTGAAATGTTTGTACTGAACACTCATCCTCATAATGTTTAGTTATTATGGCAGGTAATGCCAGATAATGCCAGGTAATAAGAAAGCTATAAATTTCAATACAAAAAACAACAAGATTCAAATCAAAACCAAGCAAGTATCATCACGTTTAAAACGCCCAGAATTTCAGCCTTGCTTCTAATAGTCCTGAAGAACCGACACCGAGTTGCTCCAAATTTTGTGAATCTTCGTTTTGTTACCTTTGTCAGGAAGACAGGGTTGTAGATATGAGTCTTTGTGTCGTGCCGCGAATTGATTCATGAAGAGTGTGTTGGAATCACCGCTAAAGGTCACGGACCATTTCTTTGTCCCTCATGACGTGACTTTCGAAACCCCTTGTTTACTCATATTTTTTCTTCCTGTATATTCACTTGTTTTTCACGAATTTTGGCATTGTGTATTAATGCAACATCCTTCGTTTAGCAATGTCATATAAATTATGCATGCTTGTAATATATATTTTTATATCTCTCAGTATGTAGCATATATGAGTAATACAGATAGATTACACATAACTTTTGCCATATGCTCTTGTTTTCTATAGAGGGCCATATTGAGAATACCAAGAGGGCCATATTGGCAATACCCTGTGGGCCAGATTGGGAATACCATGTTCACAACATGGTCCACTTACAACATTTTAGTTTTCTATTTTTTATATTATTATACGTAATTTGTAGGAATCAGATTTGATTTTTTCATTTGTCCAAATAGTCTCCCAAGTTGATAGTTCAGTCGATTCGCACGAAGAAATGGTTTTCTTACTGAAAAAAAAAAATCAACAGAGTTAAGGTAGGCCACACTCGGTCCCCTTACCTTAGTACAAGTTATGGCCGCTAGAGGGCAAGGAGGTTTTAAATTTCTATCTCGTGTTTTGTTGTTCTTGCGATCACCATTCTTGATGCTATGTATTCCTCGTAATCCAGTACTTTCAGTTCGAAAAATCACTGGAAAAACGCATTAACTGCATTTAATATATTTATCACTGCTATATTATTTAACATTTCCATTCGAAATATCTAGCAGTTACGTTATTTAATGTAGCACTTGAGTGTTCTTCAAAAGCAGGTGTGTTTTCATACAGATCAGAAAAGACAGAATATTTTCACCAACCTTCTTATAGGAGTTCAGTAAAAGATATTTGCTTTCTATTCATCACCGTAATTCTTATTCCTCGAAATTAAATAAGAATGCTCTTATATCGTATTTCTAATATGTAAATATTATTCTCAACCTCTTTGTTTTGTTCATTTTTTCTTTGTTATAACATTCATTAATTAAATTTTACCTTTTTTTACAAAACTTGTCACATTATACACCGTTCCTGCAACATACAATTTGTGTGCTATGAACACTTGTACTATTAAAGGCAGTTGATGGGCTTTTCTAATGACTTTTCGCACCCAGAGCTCTCTTTATAGGTGACACCAATTGTTCTTTTCATACATTAGACTGAGGAATATAATTATAGAATCAAGAACGATGGTCGTAGGTAGAACAGTACACGAAATAGAGCCTAAGAACTCCTGGCCCTTTAGCTTCTATATCTCGTGTTAAATATATTTGGGCAATTTTTATCTTCTGGCATTATAGGTCTAGTATACTCAATTAGACCTTTCAATTGATGTAAAACATGTCAGGGTTTGGGTGATGTCACTTCCCTACTTTTCCTTGTAAGATAATATTTGTAGATTTCTCTCTTGTGATAGGAGAATTTGATATTACAGCCTAATAGCCACTTCAATGAATTTCTACCTCTCCTCTGTTAATGGTGACAGTCCATTAACTATACTCTAAAACTTTAATTGCAATCCATACTAACACACCATAAATATGCGGTCCATACCTCTTAACTATCTCCTCGCATGTGGAGCAGTGTTACCAAAATTTGAAATTGCTTTTTCTCTTCTGAAGGGTCCAAATTTCCTTTTTGAGTCCAATTTTTTTCTCGTACAATATATGTATACATGGGATGTTCAGCCTAGTTCTTGCCAAAAAATCTTGTTCTCATTCATTCATTGTTAGGTTGCTAAATATTTCTGCAACCAATATATCAATATGGAGTAACTGCTAGAAATCCAATAGGGAAGTCCTTATCTTACACTTGCGTACAAATGAAGAGGTTAATACATCTCTGTCTGTTCTAAGTTTGAATGTAAGTTATTCATCGTGCAAGCCGTATAGTCTCACGTTCATTTGGTATTTGTGTATGAGACCAGGGTTTTCCCTACACCCACATTAATCTTAAGGTACACCCAAGAAAATCTAAACCCTGACCTTTTGTGTGCGGAGTCGATAAACCGTTTCCAAACAAGCAATCAACACGGAAAGAGAGAATGAGAGGCAGAGGGGGGGGGGGGGGCGGAGAGGGTGAGAAAGTTTGTTGTAGTGTTGAAATTTTGTTTGTACAAACTAGGCATGATCATGAAATATAATTAATCGGCGAAATATATTTTAAAACACTTAGTCTAGGTCCATTATTCAAACCACATTAAATATAATGAAAATTCTAGTGCCTCAGATTAAAGCTAAAAAACACGCAAGAATTGGCATCACACTTATAACAAAGACAGTAAGGCTCGCGCGAGGGACTGCCCAATTTCAGATAAAGCCCAGTAGGCGAGTCCAGTTGTTTCTCTACTGCTCGAATGAATATTGGCTGCCCTGATTGAATTCGGCGGAAACCGCTGAATGGCGTGAAAGGTGATCTACGATTGGTTCCGTCAAGTCAGATCTAGCTAGTTCGCCTTCTTTATATTTCATAATGTTGGGCGTAGCTTGGAGCCCGAACCTCCCATTCACACTAGCTAACAGATTCTCAAATTTGAGGATGTCACCCTTTCGTCTTGTTTCATTGGCAAGTGAGGAGTCTCTCTGGATCAACCTCCCATGTATGTATTAATGTAAGCGGGTCTGTCAGTTTACCTTGTTTGCTCACTATCTAGGACTTTCTTAGATATGTCTTCGTATGTGAGTGCATTATCTATTCACCTCTTGTCAAGCGTCAGCTTACTAAATAAAACAATAGGCCTTAATCTGTTATGTATACATTTTTAGCTAAATATGTTTCTATGGACTCCGTTAGAGGATTGCTGTACAAGTTTATAAGTTTTTCTTTAAACTCTAGTTTCAGATAAATTTATTTTCCTGATTGATCCTCGAATTAATACTCCTTTTCAATTATTTCCCTTAGTTTCTTAATGTTTTATTTTTGCGGTCATCCTTTGGCTTCTTATATCTGTTTTTTTACTTTTAGTACATTAATTGTGGCTTCCTCATTTTCCTTTTTCGTATTGAGGTTGGCTTATTACTCTGTTGATTTTTTATGGTGTCCAGCTTCTGTCAATTTTGTAATACTATCCTTCACTTAATTAACTTAATGGGTTTTATCTCTTATTTTCTCCACATGTCTTTTATTTCCTGGGTATGTTCATCGGATTTGGTCAACAAAACGGCCGTTTTCATGTTTGCCAATGACAGTTCTCTCTTTTCTACTCATGCGTTTTGGGATACTGTTGAGACAATTCCACTCTGTTGGGTTTCTTCATGGTATCTTCATCGTCAGTTATTTTGTGTGAAGGCTGATTGTGTTAGGTACTGTTTCAAATTCCTCGGTCTCTTATATGAGATTAGCGGTTGGTCTGGTGACATCCGCACCCACCAATTCTGTTGCTTTGTTGAACTCAGCCAAATTTGCTAGTGTCTTTGTTAACTTAGCTGGTGCTTTGGTGAACTGAACCAATTCAAGTCAGGTTTCTGGAGTCTTCTCATTAAGGGTCTTCTATCTCGCATTCCTTTCCCGATTTGTAATGCTGGGGAAGGCGCTGCTTGTATAGCATCTTGCACAGTGTTCTGAAGTATTCTTCCAGGTCACCTCTCAAGCTATAATTTGGCCAAGAGGGACCAGATTCGCCCCTGATGGGTAGCTTGGCAATCGTGATGGAGTCGACCTTGCTACTTCGCTTTTCTCTTTACTGTTCCCTTGTTGTCCACCCTCCATGTTCTGCATTTAGCCCAAGGTGTTGTTCAGCTTCGGCAGGCCCATAGAGAGTTTTGCTTCAAGTGCGTCTAAAATGTACTAAAAGTCCACATTTTACAAGATCGCTGTTAGTTCAGAGATGAAGATAATATTGTCTTAAGCTGACATCCGTATATATCAAACGCTTTTCATTCCTCCAGGTGTCAAATGGGCCAACCAATTCTATAATCTCTTACATTGTCGCTTTCGCGGGCTTTCTATATATGTCTGCTCTTCTTTTATTACTCTATTTCTTTCCATATTTTATTGTCTTTCGTTCTTCGTCTATTTTGCTTTCGTTTTGATTAATTTTGATTGTTGAGCTAAATTCGTTTTGAAAGTTAGTATGTAGGCCACACCTACTTTTCTTCTTTTTCCATCGGTTTAGATTCTCGCTTATGATTTGCTACTGGTCGATAGAGTCAGTTCAAGATGGTCAACGTTTACAGAGGGTGCTAAAAGTAAAAATACAGATAAAGTTAAAAATATAAGTCAACCTAGTAAATATAAATTATTAATATTTAACGCAGCAGCTCCTATGTTTTAAAAGAAAGTAATGGCAGCATGTATCCTGGTCTGCAGCAAGAAGAGGCAATATAAATATATATTTCCTGCAGACATGGTAGCTGTGTATGAGTTAGACTGGAAGAGGACAAGGTTTAATGGACTTTCTGAATGTGAAAGTGTTTTCTTCGTTCTGGTGTGTTTTTTACATAGTATCAGTGGTTGTTTTCTCCGTTCTTTTAAATAAATAAATTTCATTGTGGATCCTGAAACCCTCTTTTTGTGAATGTGTGTTTAAGTAAATTCCTCAGCATGCAGTTTGTGTGGTTTTCTTGTGGTGAAATGTGTGCTGTGAATATGGCTAAATAATTTCCCCTATGTCAGTCCGCTAAGTGATATTTTCCATGTGTATATGATAAAGTTACTCAAATGAGATTAGGATTGGATGTGTCATTCAGATGCGTAACTAATTTTAGGGAATAGTTAAATTAGCTAAGTTTTATTTAAATTTCGTGACTAATGTTAAACTACGCGTGGCCACCCACGTCCACCCACAGCGAGGGTGGTCCGGCCCTCAAGTTCTCGGGTACCGGTTGATGAATGTGTGGTTTAGATTTTGAAAAAAACGTGGTTAGATGTTGATTACTGGAATGAAGTTGAAGTTTTGGTTTTGGTCAGATGCACTGGCACTCCGCCGCGGAATTTATTCTACAGTGTCGAAGTAAAACTTTCCGACTACTGTCCGAGGGACGGGAACCAGGTTCCTCCTGGATAATATAGTTTGATGTTGCGTTTTATGGAAAGTGAGTTTTGATGAAGGCAACGAGAATTGTTACAGAATAAGGCAGTCTGTGCTGTAAGCTAGCCGGGCTGCTCGATAAAAAGATGGAAGCCCCTGAACCGTAACTCTGTTACAGTAGTTCACTAAAAGCGTTCTAAGTTTTAAATATTTCCTCGTCGATTCTTTGATTTTTTTTCTTCTGTATATGTTTATCTTAAGGCTTCTTTCATCCATCTTCTGCATGGGCTCTGTGTATGCAGACTTGGGAAGCTGCTGAGTATTTTATTGATTTTTTTCCTTATTGCGAGTATATGAATATTTACGTCGCCGGTCGCACGTGTGTGTTTTGACTATGCTTAAGCTGATATATAAATATTAAATAGTTAAGTTTTCCTGCGAGGTGTTCTCGTGGAAGTCTAACCTCCTTTTGTCTTGTTTTTAACCTTCTGCTATCGCCAACTTCTCTACGTTCAGGCACTTCTTTTAGGAGTTTCTTTCATGCATGCTTCGTGTGTCAAGACTAGTGCTTATGATGTCTTCGTAAGGTTTTATATGCTGAAGCAAGTCACCGGTGGGTAGGTACCCGCCTTGACTTCATCTCCGATAGCGGTTCTTTAAGTTATTGTTGTGCCCTTGTCTGTGGTTAATGTAGCCTTTTCTCCCAGGTAGATATTCTGCTACGTTATATAATTTTGGATGTTCCCCTTTCGGCAGCAGGGAGCCACTTTTCTCCTGTCTGCTTTTAGGTCTGCCTGCTCCAGGAGAGAGCATTACAATAGTAGGACCACAACTGTTTCGAACAAGTGTACCCTTCTGCCATGACTTCTAGTATTATTATTTCTTACTGTCTCCGTGATAAATGAAATTGAAGTTGGCTCCAAATGTTAGTAACAGTATGTTGATGTTATTCGTAACTGTGAATTACAGAAACTAGGTTATTTCTATATTTTGTAAAATATTATAGGATTTTGTATAATTAACGCTGTTTTCATGCTAATTTTATTCGCATATATTTCTGGAAAATAATTCATGAAGTAGGTATCAGTGCTAGTAGGTTTCCTCTAAAACAGCGAATTAATACATCTGCTCTACGCAATTGCCCGTAACTTTAAATGATCCATGTAAATGCATATTAGTTTATGATTAGCGTCATTTTGCATCGAAGTATAAATAATAATAATTATTTTTTGTTTAACTTGATATAACGTAAACATTCAATATTGTTGTGTTCGTGATTGCCAGAAATAATTTATATATATATATATATATATATATATATATATATAACGATCTGTATATTTTTACACCCCTCCCCTTGATAATTTAAATATCCCACCCCCCAAACGAAATTTTCTGAAAAAAAGTCTGAGACAGTAACCGATCGTGCAAGAAATTTCAATTTTTCAATATTATCAACATCAATTTCACAAAAGTAGCGATATGAAGTTTCCTAAGAACATGAATTGTAATTTTAATTTAATTTAAAGGCCTTTATGCAACTTTGGCTCAGGACGGATCGATGATGCTAGGATCATTGGGGAAATGAAAGTGGGAGGAAACGAGAGTATTCCGAGAAAAACCACGCACACGGTGTTTGCCCACCACAAACAAAGCCCACAAGTCATGAGCAGGGATCGAACCGACGACCGCTAGCATCAGAGGTGAGCGCCCTACCAATTGAGCCACTATTTCTATGCTATGGCTAAATTTTCCTCCAATCAAGGTAGTATTTTGAACAAAATTTTCCTTTTTCCTTTTCTTCGCAATTTAGAGCGAATTTTTCCTGTGCTGAGGGAAATTTCACCACATTTGGGAACACTGATGTGGATCTTCATGAGAGAGTCTCCAACTGGTACCGGGTATAGAGCAAAGCTCATTTATTTTAAAAATAAAATGTTTTATTTACAATATTCTGAAGAGAAATGAAATAAAAGCATTAAATAAATTTGTAGTACACTGTCAGTGTTTGTCAGGGCTTATAAAGCATTTGTCCAGGACCAGAGTAATCAAATTTAGTCATTATTGGAAGCGAATGAATTTGTAAATAACGTGCTTTTCAGTCCGCGCTTATAAACCCAACAATTAAAATCATATTAAATCAAGAAAAAATATACTCTACAAATTTTCTGGTAGTTTGAGTAATCAAATATTTAATTGTTTAAAATTTTCAAGTTGTAATTATGGCTAATAATTTAATTTTTTCTTCTGCTGACAGTAATGGTGCAGTCAAAAAATATTAACGGATTGAGAAGCAAGCAAATACTAGAAGAGAGATTGTTTATTAGTGTATATCGACAATTAAGAAAGGATATTTATTAAACATGCAAGATCGTGGCGAAGAATTACGCAGAGAGTGTTGTCTTGATTCATTACCGCATGAACACCAAAGTCAGAAAGCAAGAAGCTCTTTTCACGGAAGACGAAACTGGTCCAAACACAAATCGCAGGAAAATGAATTTGACTCAAATCCGTCTAAATTCTTGCTTAACCTTGCAGTCCAGCTAAAGGACATGGCCAATAGTCTTAAGGATGAGATATATTCGATAGAAGCACGTGGCGGTAGTACAACGAGCGTAAAACTTAAGATGAAATGCATGAGCAAGAAATTGGTTAATGAAATACATAGTGCGACCACATCCAAAGGGTCTTCTGTAAAGTGTAGAAAAAGATCTAAAAGAAAGTTGCGAAAGAAAGTTTCCTTTCCAAATGGTGAAGTAAGTTCAGAAGATGACACAACATTTTTTAATAAAATCAGAGGAGCAACACAAAATAAACTAAACGTGGAAACGCATCAGAAATCCTGTGCTGTAAGGCACATTAATTGTCCGCATGTCGACTCAAGACTTGAGAAGCATTCGTGTCGTTCACGAAAGATGCTTTATCCAAAGCATTCCAATTTAAAACATGCAAAAAGTTCGTTTCCTGCAGACGGAGAAGATACAACAGCAGCTAGCAGTACGAAACAACTTAAAAGTATGTCTGCTGCTAACACTACCAAAACTGCTTCATGTAGAACACATCGTGCACGAACTGCTAAGTGGAATCCTCAATGTTGTAAATGTGGTGAAGACCATAACAGCCTTCCCAGGCTCTCAGACATCGATCTACTACCAGGATTAGATAAACTAAACGATCATTGTGGAACAGGATATCTTTTGCAGAAGATGATGGAGAAATTACAAGAAAGGAAAATGTCACAATGCGATTGTGTGTTGTGTAGAAGAGAAGAACGGGATGCAATGATTCGAAGACAGACACTAAATCTCGTCGTATCCGTCCTAGGTAGAATGAAGAGAAACCAGTTACCAGGCTGTTCTGGTGGTAAACTACCACAACCTCGGAGTGCAGGTCTATGTATGAGATCCTCTAACTGTCCTACTGGCTCAGCATATCAAGAGAACCAAGCAAATGTGTCTTCTAGAAGCCCTAAAACAATACGTCCATCTTTTCCTGAACTTTGTGATACCCACACCATAATGACATCCGCATACCAAACAGCAAAGAAGAGAATTCACAGAACAAAATAAGCATTGTGGGTTACAGTAGTATCTAACGTAGCCAAATCTATTGAAGATAACACTAGCCAGAATGAAGCAATTCTAAAAAAAGAAAAATGTAGCCTCAAAATACACAGAAGCAATTATAATCCACAACGAACTAAATTTTGTTAAACGAAAAGAGAACCACAATTTTGATTTTGTCGATTACTTGTTGATTGTTTTAAGGAAAATAAGGGGCAACAAACGGAACATGTATTAGTTTTAGGTCAGTTGTTTTTGTAAACGTTTAAAATATATTAATGATATGTATTTGATCGTTGTGTTATTGATAACTA
Organism: Lepisma saccharinum; assembly: GCA_022664845.1. Classification (NCBI taxonomy): domain Eukaryota; kingdom Metazoa; phylum Arthropoda; class Insecta; order Zygentoma; family Lepismatidae; genus Lepisma; species Lepisma saccharinum. The sequence continues at coordinate 93,550 of JAGDQP010002908.1, forward strand.
GCTGTTTATCACGGTCTCCGCCCGTGGTGTAGGATAACATTTTAAGAAAATCACTGTTTATTTTCCGATTTTAAAAACTAATATTAGTTGAATAGCGTTCCTAGTTGTAAATGTCACACGCCCGTTGTTGTGTGGTAAATAAAATATTTTGGTAACATTAACATTTAAACTTTAACCAAATTGTTACGCCTACTATCCAGAAAACAAAGCGCAAGTTTTTAATATGACTTACTGCAACAACTATCAATTTGAAATTAAAATATACTCACTTGGCAGATTTATATATAAACGTACTATTGCTGAGATTAGGTCTTGTAATTTCTTCTTCTTTTTTTTCTGATGTTAAAAATGTAAAAGTATAATCTGTGATAAAAATGTAAAAACTTAATCTGCGATGAATACCAGAGTAAAAACCCCCGGGTTCGAATCCTGGCGGGTGCAAGATAATTATCGACTTTTCTTTGAAAATACATTTTCATATGCTCATATTAACTATTATTATATGAAGAGCACAGGACAAGAACGTGCTTTATTCCTTATCTTGATTTTACAGCAGAGCGTTTGAAAAGTACAGAATTATTAGCATTGTATATGCCTGCACATGAAATAGATTTTTTTTTGTAGCAGATACACTACGTATGCTATCTCCATGAATAATAGTTTGTTAAAAATGTCTTCAAAGAGCTAACCTATTGCACTGATATCGACTTCGCCAAATCTGAGCAAAGCATGTTCCTGTGATCTTCTTATGTTTCCTTGTTTTTCATTAATTTTACAATGAGTTAGGTTAGTCCAGGTTGGATTATGTCCCTTTACACATCCTGTTCAAAATTTACGAAAGGGAGACACTCCTGTATTTTCATTGGTAAGCTTACTGTTCGGAGTTGAATAGGTTACTTCAGTAATTGAGATACTGAGCTGTTATATACTCAGAGAAGATTTGGAAGTCTAATAAGTAAGGGACGGAGTGTAGTGGATTAATCTCCAGAATCGATTAGCACGATACGGCGAATGACTGATGAGATATACTATCCGGTAGTGTACTCTCCTTGTAGTCATGACGTCTTAGTTTCGATTCCTGGTGCCGGACATTCGGAGATTTTCTCTGGTTTGCTTCGGTCATACCAAATAAAGGCTAGATGGTATCTTGAAAAAGGCAGAGCCCGATTTTTTCTCATATTCTTCGCTTCGTTGTTTGAAAATATCTTATGTAAAATGAGTCCTGTCCGGTATTTGCATTTATTGTTAATTTACACATAAATAAAAGATCATCTGTCTCTTATGTTGCGTGTTGGCAATTTTCGTATTATTGTGTAAAAACTTAACGTGCCTGACGGAAATTGCCACTGTGATTTAGTAACGGCCTGGTCTCTAGTGCGAATAATAGGAACTCTTTGCGTTAGGCTATTGTTTGTTCTGAGAATTTTCTTAAACTTGGCATGAACATAGAGCTGACAACGGGGCACTTTTGGTGACCCGGCGACATGGCCGTCAACTTGACCCAATGACCCGACAGGACTTACCAGATTGTCCCAGTGACCGGATGATAGAATCTTGAGCCCGTTATACTGTAAAAAGTGGAAACATGAAATGGTTGAAAGTTACTCCGCTTTATGGAGAAACAAAAGTCGAAAATTAGCGTTTTTTTGTATTTACTCTTAAATGTGGATTTAGTGTAAGCCCTTTAGTGGAAAGATTGGTAAAATTAACTCCATTTTAAAGTTAAACACTTTCTTTGTAATAGCTTAACGTTAACTGAAAATGGGTTGAAACTGGCCAAAGTGATTTGTCCGTGAACGTTCAACTTATTTTACGCTTAAAACTCGGTCATTTTCTAATCGAAGTGTAAGCTAAACTGGCAATTTTGGGGTTACGCACTTTTGTGGATGAAGTAACAGGAGTAATGTTACTTGCTTGTCACTGAACTCCCGGCCATTTTGAGTGTTTATATTGCCTTTACACTGTCAACAGTAAACAATTCACTGGTTGATCGAGAACGGTAAGGATTGTATTGGCGGAAAGAGAAATTAAGTTAGGTATAAATCTTTACACTGTAGCAAACGTATATCTCCTTTTTTCACGAGACATTCCTCGTAGTAAAATCAAAAACCTATTAATAATTAACCTCCTTCACAGTAAAAGCATAGTTCGCTCGGAAAGCAAGAGTCACCAACTGCCTTCGTAGCAGGAGGCTGCCTGACTTGCGAGCAGGCAGGTCGTGTCTTCGTCTTGCTCGTGGTAGAGTGAGAATTGTTTTCGCCGCCGGCACAGTTGTAGAGTGCAAGTAATCGCAGTTGGTGGTGAACTGTTATATTAGTTTAAGTGGGACCTCCACTTGTGTTGTGCTCCTGTCAAGGAGTTTTTGTTTGAGTGAGGTTTGTGCATTATAGAAAATGTGTAAAGTGAAAGTTTGAAAAAAAAATGTCATTACAAAGAATTAACACAGTCCGTTTAAGCTTTAAAGAAGTACCAGAAAAGTTATCCAGTGTGGATATTCATTTATGGATTTCCAATACGTTTCATTTACAGTTAGATGAAGTTATTTCGATCGAGATTATACAAATTAGGAAAGAGGTTTATATTAAGACAATTTCAGACATTGTGTGTAATCGAATGTTGGAAGCTACGGGGGGAGAGGTGAATTTTCCAGTGAACAATGTTAATTACAAAATACCAATAGAGAAAGCAGACGTTTTCTTGACCACTGTAAACATACATCCTGTACCCACAGAATTAAGTCAACAAATTTTGATTCAAAGTTTGCAACCTTATGGTAAAGTGCTATTTGTACGCGAGGATCAATTTTCCGACGGACATGTGTACCCGGTTCGAACCGGCATGATACATGTCCGGATGCAGTTACAAAAGGACATTCCTTCTTCAATTGTAGTACAAGGTCTACGCCTTTATGTGTCTTACTACAGACAGACACCTACGTGTTTTATTTGTTTGAATCCGGAACATAAGTCTGATACGTGCCCGCAGCGCAAGACACCCCGTAGCACGCATATGGTCACTGGGGGCAAAACTCCTTCCGTGGGGCAACGCCTTCCTTTCAACGTAGCGAGTGGTGAAAAGATTGATATTGCCAGTTTCAGTCAATTCCCGATCGTAGGCCATAAGCAACAGCCGTTATTTCCACAGAATACGACGAAAGAACTTCACGTCAATAAGACTATGATACGAAATGATCCATTCAGAGTGTCTTTTGTGGTGCCCCATTCTGTTCCACCTACAACCAATGAAGAAGATAAGCATGGTTCTAGTGGTATGTCAGTCAATGATTCTTCAGTGTTAGCGGATATTCCTCAGCCAATATCGGTTGTTTCTTCAACGGAACAAGAACAGGTTGCCACCATCTCAGCAGAATTGGAAGCCACAGGGGGTAAGACTACAACAACCTTTGATCATGACACGCTCAAGGTAAGTGAACCCACAGTAGCAGTAGACAATTTAGAGTGCCAACAACCCATGGATAATCAAAATTTTTCAAGCCCGCCTTTGGGCAAGAGTGAAATGGGAACAGAGATAAAACAGCAGGCAGCGGCGAGGATAGAACCCTCCACCTTACATGGTAGTTTAGACAGTCTCAGTGTGGTAACATCGGAACAACCCCAAACGGCAGGTTCAGATACGTCTAGTGATCATAGTGTTAGTCCCTTAACCGATTGAGGCGCAGCTCATCCATACTGTAACCACCCAAAATGGGTCTCGTAAGGGCGGTGGTTACAATGTGAAACCACTTATTTTTTACTGATTAAGCTGTTGCGGGGCAGCAGCTACGCGCTGTAACCACCACATTTCGTTCACTTTATGCTCAGTAGAGGTCAGAAGTTTCTTGCAGGGTTTTACGACACAGAATTGGAAGTTTATTTTTAACTTTTGCAATTAGGTTACTGACGTTTGCTATACTTTTAATTATGCCTTCTACATTTCTATGTGATTCTCCTTACGGCATATAATATTCTCTTTTCTTACATTGCAACGCCAAGTGTTGATAACAGAACAGCGACATTCAGGAAATTTCAGCAACGTAGATAGTAATTAGAGAGCTAAGTAAAATCCTTGAACGCATCATAGTCAAACGCCTTCACATACACCTTCAAGACAGAAATCTTCTACCAACCCAACAAGCAGGATTCCGACCCGGCTACAGTATCCAGGACCAACTCCTCCGCCTCTCCAACCACATCACAAATCATTTCAATACCTGTAAGCCTTCATGCCTTGTCTTGTTCGATCTAGAAAAAGCATTTGATAAAGTGTGGCATCATGGACTCCTCTGGAAATTACTACAATTCCATTTACCGGTAGCTTATGTCAGATACCTCTACAATTTCCTCTCAAATCGACTCGCCTACATTAGCATCAATAACAGCAGTTCATTTCCTATCTTTCTACATACAGGAGTCCCGCACGGTTCAGCGCTCTCCCCATTGCTTTACCTGTTATACTGTGCAGACCTACCAACACTACCAGAAGACATCCAATTATATCAGTATGCAGACGATACAGCCTTTCTCGCAACAGCCCAGACAATACAACAAATAAACAGGAAAATGCAAGTAGCTATTGACTCATTCACTGACTGGTGTTCTAAATGGAAACTCACCATCAATGCCTCAAAAACACAAGCCATAGTTTTCTTACCACCTAAGCAACGATCACGCGTACAACGCAACCCCTCTAAACTGAAACTCATCGTTAACCAGACATGTATTAAACCCACACACACAGTTAAATACTTAGGAATCACCTTCGACCATCATCTCACTTGGAAACCACACTTAAAACAACTTACTATCAAAGCTTATAACCGACTAAACTTACTGAAACGGCTCACTGGCACAACATGGGGACTCGCACCAACAACCATTCTTAATACATATAAGGCATTCCTCAGACCAGTTCTATCATATGGCCACACAGCATGGGTATCAGCTCCAGAATCCTTTTATGAAAAACTTAAAATCCTAGAACGCCACGCCTTCAGAATAGCTTACCGTATCAAGTTACCAAGCCCTACAGCAGACCTATACGCACGAGTTGACATCCCAAATATTCTTTTCCATATCGAAGCTCTACGCAAACGTTACGTCACAAGCAGATATGAATCCAAGCATCCACTCCTTCTAGACACTATCCATCATGATACCATATATGATCACGAACGCCCATCTCTACTCTCCCCACCACTCTCACTCATTCTTAGTATATATACAACCACTCTTCCACACAATCATCCAGATTTAGTTGAGATGACACCTCTCACCGCTACTCACCCACCAGCTTACATCATACCATAAAATGCACTGTAATCCATTAAATACTAATAGGGCTCGCCTCGTCTACCATCAGTGCCCCGAACCGCCCCGGGGACAGAAGATAACATTCATTCGTCTATACTAACACTGCTATATTGTGATTGTGACGTGTATGCACTTACTTCATGAAATCATACATTATTATTTCCACTTTTCCATAGTTATATATAATACTACCTAATAAATGCTTACGATGAAAAATCGTAATGATCCCAGGTCTTAATAAATACAGAATAAAGATTCCCGACAATCACTTAGACCAACTCCAATTCCTACAACCGACCATCCTCCAACACCTCTTCCCAGAAAAAGGGCGTAACCCTTTCAATGGGTATTTGTCATGGTGAGGCCATGACAAA